>BJBW01004878.1:9099-36007 GCA_004320125.1 Scolopax mira
AGACATAAAATGTGGAAAAACCTTAATATTTCTAGAAAAATGTTTTCCCTGCAACACATTATTCTCAGTGAAAATATAAGCATTCATTTTATTATTATGAATTAAAATATTTTTGGTTAAACAGAAATGAAGTTTGGCTCTGGTTGAGTGATTATTGTTATGGATGTCTGTTTTGAAATGTCACTAGACCTATACTGGTATGATTGGATTTCATCTCACAATACAAATATAAAGGAAAATCTATTTCTCATAGATTTATGAAGTAGCTGCAGAAGCTGTCACTTAAATTTTCTTTATTGCTATGTATTTTATATTACATATGTAATAATTTGCCTTCTCTGGAACAAATTCATTCTACTGTCACATTTCACACAAATAAGGAGACATCCCTTGCATTATCATTTCAATGTGATGAAGAAATTTTATTTAATTACCTGAAATGCTCATTTTTATGAGGGGAAAAAGATCAGACCCAGCCCATTTTTCAGGTTTACACTTCTCCAGGTTTTGATCATCATTTCACATGTAGAGGACAGGAAGTCCTCCCAGCAAAGTGTTCAAAGCAAGATAATCAAAATACAATAAAAACAGATGGAATATTAAAGGAACTGGTTGGATTTGAAAGCATTTTATTATTTGCTGTCATCCCAACTACTGCACAGAAGAAATACACAATAAAACAGCACCCAGTGTTTGAATTGCAGTTCTGTTACTCGTAGCCCAAAGCATTCCAACCAGTGGTTGAAAAATGCTCTTTGATTTCCCTCTGTGATACAGACATCTCATAGGAAACAGATGCCTGTCACAAAACATTTTTGTCACTGTGACAACACCACCTTCCCGTGCTCCCTTGTTTATTGCTGACTGTGCTCTTGTTTCCCTTCAAGGTCTGGCGCACCTGATGATGGGCGACCAAGGTATGGGCTCTGTTCCTTTTCCACTCTGCTTTCATTGTTTCTTCTTGTTCTGTAGCTGCTTTGAATCCATCACTGCAAATGATGGGCAAATGCTTGAAAGCTGTCTTTGGCTGCAAATAAACACATGGTTTTTAGTCACATCTTTTCTTATTTCATTTTTTTTTTTGGTTTGCTCTGTAAGCTTTTGTCCTTCCTTCCTCCTCAATTCCCCCTCTTGCAATACAATAACTGAAGAGGTGAGAGAAATAACAAGGTGATTAAGAAAATTTAATGAATTTATCAAAATATACAATTATGGGTGATTCTATAAGCGATAAACGAAGCACAAGAGCACTCTTCAGGTAGCTCCTCAAAGAAGATACTCAGCTTGTCACATTGTACACATTGGAGAGTCCATTTACATTAATGCATGGCTGATTGGAAATGTGCAGAAAGCACCTGCTCCTGGCTTCTGGAATGCTGAGAGTACAATTTTACAACCTAACGAAATCAGTGATTTTTTTTTTTCCTCCTAACCTATTGTCCATGTTACTTTTGTGTCACTCTTTCTTATCTAAGCATGGGTTATTTCTGTGTTTCTCTGCATGTACATGGTTGGAAAAAAATAAAACTAAATCCCTAATATGACACTGATTGCATCTCCATTTGTCTCCAGACACTTACCTTATACTTTGTCTCTTCATGTTCAGATACTATTGCATTAACATACTCATGACTCTTACTGTTGTTTCTCTCCTCTTCTTTATTCTCTTTTTGTCTGGAAATGCTTTCTTCATGGAACCATTTCACCAATCCATAGGTAAAAGTAAAGGTATTACATGATTTTATTTATTTTTTAATGCCATCAGTATACTTTAATGTATGTATAAGCAATGCAAATAAATGTAAATCTTTTTGCACTGATAACATGAGGTAGGTATATATTTAAAGTAAATATTTCATGGATAACAAGGTAAGGAGAATTATCCTGAAGTACAGGCTGACCTTTTTTTAAAGTTTGTCTCCTGGTTTTGTGAGAGATGTAAAGCTTTGGCAGTGATAAAGGAGGTTACAGTTGTAGAAAACATTCAGGATGAAATAACAGCCACATTTTGAGGTATGCATTTTTCTGTTCTCAAAGAATTGTAGTCTAAACCACCAGACAGAGCAAAAAGCATGATGTTGTTCAACAGAGACTCTCTGGATATAATCTGTCCAGGGCCAGTCTACAGCTTGATGTAAGTTTTAAATCTGAATAGCACTGACTTCAGCAAGTCTCTGCTATCAGCTGATCACATTTGCCCTGAGATTTTCCTTGTATATTAATCACTTTGATTGTATCTGAGACAAGAATTGGACAAAGCAACGAAGAAGAATGAGCTCCAAGGAGAAGTGTGGGGTGTATTTCAGGATTTTTCACTCTTTTTTGTTTCTTTATCTAACAAATATCAGCCATGTTTACTTTCTTTCTCCTGGAGGGAACATGTGCAGTAGGGTCAAGACTTTTCCTGTAAAAATAAACACCAGGTTGCTATGAGGATACTTGTTCACAGACCTAATGTAAATATGTATTTTATTATAAGAAGCTGGTCATTAAAAGCCAGTAAATCTGTGTTACGTATGATGAATAATACAGTATTAATAATCTTAAGCATTTGTCAGGGTGTGCCTACTCTTGGTATAAATCAGAAATGCAATTTGCATGGTCATACTTTACTAACAAGTTAGATTAGAAATAATCTTCCAGGTTCCTTGGTGCCTTGGCTGATTTAGTGTTTCCACATCTAGAAAGTTCATGTGATGCAATGATTGTAGTGTCTCATACCTCTTCATATCAGATTCTCTGGAAAGAATGTGTATAAGTGGGATACTAAAGGGTTCTTTGTGTTCTGCAGCTGTAAATCTTTTTGCCTCAGAAAAGTTTTAAACCAGGAGAATGAAAAACAGTCTACTGGTTTCTGTGTTTTGTAGGATTGTCTTGTTTGCTGGATATCTGATCCTTGTGTTTTTCTTAAACTTACCTTGTATGTATTACTTTCTTATTACTTCTTATCACTCTCTTATTCCTTAATGGTAGATATCTTGGGTGGAATTACCTTGAAATGACACTTTATACTAACTGAACTGTGATGTTGTAGGTCATTTCTATCAATACTAAGGAATTATTTTTCTAGATTATTCTATACAGAATACATGACGTAGTATGAACAACAATGAAGCTTATTTTGTATAAAAGGATGACAACATAAGCATTATGAATATACGTTATGATTGGTGGTTGATCTGGAAAGCAGATTTTAACAAAAAACCCCCCAACTTTGCAAGTATTGCGCAATAGTTATTTATACTTTTATTTTAAAATATTTAATAACTGTATGACCTTGGATATCTTATACATTTCACATTTAATGGTATGGCGTGTGACATAATTTGAACACCAGTCACCACTCATCTAATCATTTTACTACTTTTTTCTTTTCGCATTTAAATTTTTTGTTAGATTTATCCAGTTTTTATGGGAATGCCGATTACTATGTTTTGGTAATCACAATACTTCTACAAATATAACACTGTATATTTGTTCAAATGGATGGAAAGGGTTTATGCTTATACAACCTCTAGTTGCTTGTAACAGAAAATATCCCTTGATAATGAACCCCACCCTCAACCCGGGGAAAATGGCTTAATTTTATTGACTATCTGGAAACTACACTATTATTGGCTATTGAAACACACAACCTTGAACCATTTGTGATAACACATAATTGTGACACGTGACAACATAACAAAGGAAGAGGGCAATGGAAAGGAACGAAGGAACAAAAAAGGAGCTCAGCATTGAATTCATTTGCACCTATTTCAGCCTTTCATTAATAAGTTCAATTTCTTTGGAGGTCAGTAACAAAAGTGATTGCAAAATTCTGAGTGATTATATCATTAATTATTCTTATTTGGGAAATATAAGCAATAAAATAATTTAAAGAAGCTTTAATAGGCAATTTGCCTTGGAGAGTGTAAATGCCTGAAGTATCACTATCTTCTTTAATTGTGTAGATGTTCTTTGGGATACTGGAAAAGGAAAAGAAAATACTATACCTAAAGAATGAGGACAGGATGTGGACAGGGCAGGGACCTGCTGTTGACAGAGGAAGGAGGGGTGAGGCGGCCTTTCCAAGTGGGCAAGCAAGACAAAATCAGTACAATCTTACTGGACGCACCTGCTATTTGTCATTTAATTGTAAATATAAATTGGGATACTCTGGATAATTTCCCCCAAAAGTTTTTATTGAAGCTTTATCAACATTACCAAAGCTGTCTCTGGCCTTTAGAGAAAGGCCCAAGCACAGCTCAGAAGATTTCACAGGGCTGAGACATCTGTCAATACCGAAGGTCATGCAACTTGATTTATGTACAAAACCAGCTGACATAAAGGAGGATATAACAGAAATCTGAGAGCGAATATAGAAGCTTGTCTCATAACTTTAGAGCTATACAAAACTTGTTTTCTAATCCATTCATTACTCCTTGTAGATGATAAGCCTATTTCTAGGAAGAGCCACAAGCTTTTAGTTGTACTGACATTAATTTATTTTCTGATAAGCTTGATATGTGTTCAGAAATACTTAGGAAATCCATTTTTTTTCTCCTGGAAATCACCTATATAGAATTTTGGCAGTAGAGTTCTCACACCTGGGTGGTGAAAGGACAAGGAAAGGTGTGTAAGTGGGGTTCATGTTTTTATTAGACCACTTGAATATGCTACTCAGAGGAATTGTTTGAATTTGAAGCAAACCTTGAAGTCTCCTGGTGATAACAGACAGGGGAGAGGATTTGTTTGCCCAAAACAAATTTGTGCCCAGATAAATTTTGTCTGCTTTCTCCAGCTATTGTAGGTGGTCTAATAAAACTACTGTTTCCACCTTTACTTCATCAAAAGTTAGTACCTCTTGTATTTCTCATGCAGAATTGTTTTGTGATAATAGTAATACAACTAAGATTGCATGGCAACTAATGTAAATCACTCAGTTTCCTTATTCTTTAAAAAAAATTCCTCTCTTCCTTTTCATTTTCTTTTGATAAGCAATTTATAATTCAGTTACTATAAGTGATTTATAATTCAGTTACTATAATATAAAGTGACATGTATTACTTCCTTTTTATATTGCAGTTCTCTTAAGCTGATACATATTTTAACTATAGTTTATTTCTATGTAAATAACCTACTTTTGACAATATATATTACTCATTCTATACCTAAACACTATATTCATTCTTCTGTTCTATTACTTTAGAGATTATGTGCAGCTTTAAATTGTATGTGAGTCACTCGGGTCCATAACAAACTCTTAAATGATATCTAGCTGCGCAATAAGTGCTCTACGAAAGGATTGATAGCACAACTGCAATTTATTGTATTAGATTACAGGCTTTCGATGTGCTGGTGTTTGGTATTCTGGCTATAAATGCTGACGAAAGACTTCAAAACGTCAATTTTTACATGTGTAAAATTTCCTTGACAAAAGAAGGCAAATTTTGTGTTACACAAGCTATCGTACAATATCTGTAAATCCAAAGTGATACCACTGGGTATTTTTAAGAACAGAATTTTGTTAATTCACACAATTCAGTTGACAAGTGGAAAAACAGGGTACTGGAAAAAAGATAATTAAATAAAGCTTTAAGAATCTCGAGCATTATAATGGTATGCTATAGCTAAGTAATTCCATAGTGCTTGGGTCATGCAACACAAATATCACCTTGTGCCAGTAACCTCCCCTACCATCAAATTACAGAAAATTCAGTCATTAACCTCAACACGACCATACGTTCATCTTACTGTGATGACTTTTTTTTTTTTTGCTCAGTTTTCAAAGCACTCAAATAGTTTTGGCCTCTTACACTCTCCGATGCTCCTGGGATTGTTGAAAAGCCTGTCCTCATCTGCTTTTGTGCGCGCTGCTTCAAAGCGGGTCTGAAAGCCACGCATCCTCCGGCCTCCCTCGACCCAAGCCACCAATAGTCCAGAAGCTGTGTAAGAGCTTTGGTGGAGCACTGAGCCTTAGCAATATTTTTGCTAGAGCTCTATTTATGGCCGGGTGCCCTGTTGACACGGGTTCAGTTACAGGCCTTCTCTACAGCAGCTGGCTTTTGTCTGGCGAGCGCAAAACATAGACGGAGGGCCTTCTTGACTCTCTGTACTTGTTCACATAGTTGCATATCCTAGGTGATAGCAGCTGATTTGAAAGACTCACTGCTAGAATTGAAGTGAATTGATTTAGGAATTTTACCCAGAATGGGGTTGTTGTTCTTGGGTAACTGAAATAATTTCTGAGTGACGTTACAGCAGATGAATGTATAACCTAAGTCTCCTTGCTCAGTCATCTCCTAGTCACTTCTACTGATGAACAGATCAAGGAAATTTAAACATTCATCCTCCATTTAACAGATCCCAAACATTCTGAGATAATTTATAACATGATCAGCACAAGAATTTAAAAAATATTTTATATTAAATGAAAGAAATTAAGGAACTTTAAATATAAAGCCCTTCAAAGCACTACAAAGAGCAGTAATTACACATCATATCTGTTCTATGGTGACTTTTTTTTAAAGAACCTCAGAAATATAGCTGAACAGTGGCTGATGCTCACCAAAAATACTGCAATTAAGTTCTGTGTAACCCATGCACATATGCCTATACATACATGTTCCAGTATTTAAAGTATCTTTATATTTTTACAGTTAATCTGTTCAAATTTTTTTTCCAAAATCATAAATGAACTGTATGTTAAATGTATTAATCAGAAGGGTGATACCTGTATGTATTTAAAAGTTGTGGTGCTTTGAATAATAATTTACTTGCACTTCAGTGGGTGATACCTAGCAAGCCTAGAATATGGCATTTGGAGCTGCAGTTTCATCTTTATGTTGAAATGTGATCAATTAATGCTCCCTAAGGAGAAAAATGCAGCAGAACATGAGTGTTGAAGTTTTCTGTCTGAAATACGTGGTTCAGAAGAAATCCATCAACATTGGGATCAGAAATGCAAGTTCTGTCTTGAGACACGCATTCCCCAAATCTGAGATAGTTGATTCCTGATCAGCAGAATTAAAAGAAATTGTAAGGACCTGCCATACCCATCAAGAAAATATATGAAGAAAGGGCAACACATTATTTTAAAAATGTTATTTTTTCTGACGTGTCACCATGTGATAATGCCCAATCCATGCTATGTGTTCTAGCACCTTTCCACCACCAAAATAAACCATTTACCATATTCTGAATAATTCAGATGCCTCTCAAAATTACCGTGTATCATATATACACATGTATATGTGTCATAGGTCTCCTGTGGATTCAAAGGAAAGTAAATAAATGTGAATT
The DNA here is from genome assembly GCA_004320125.1 of Scolopax mira. Lineage (NCBI taxonomy): Eukaryota > Metazoa > Chordata > Aves > Charadriiformes > Scolopacidae > Scolopax > Scolopax mira. The sequence continues at coordinate 16,381 of BJBW01004878.1, forward strand.
TTATGTTTAAAATGTTACATTTGCAAAAGCATAGATTTCTGCTGGGTCTAGAAAGCATTGAAGTGTAAGATAGTACATATTTAAGATTTTGGTTTCCTTGACACTAGATTACACTTCTGACCATAGATTTCTCCAGAAGATGGGTATGCTGACAGAGAACCTTTCAGAATAATATTAAAGCTATTTTAAGATGAAGGATATATATTTCAGGCCAAAAAATTGGAGGAGATTTATTGAGGATAGGAAGTAGTAAAGCTGTCATTCTGAAGAGGTAAAAAAAAATAATTGAGCAGGTAAGCAATGAAGAAATAGGGAAACGAGGCATTTCTTCCTTAAAGCAAGTATTTATTTTTGTGTATATATAAATATACATAGCAAATGAGAATTACAAACCACAGCAAAAAAAAAAAACCCTGTATCTTTTTTGCACAATGAAATTCCATGAGAGTTTCATAGAAATTTCCTAGGCATTTCCAATAAAACAGAGATTTCAGAAGGGTGTATTCTGGAATCCTGGAACCCTGGAACCTTTTTCTTTACACCTTCTTTTAACATCTGATGGCATTACTGAGCCAAATAACTTGTTAGAGTGGCACTGAGGATTTACTCCAGGGTTGAACTACAGCTAAGACTTTCCTAGGATAAATTTCAGTCCTTGATATCTATAAAAGCAGCTAAACAAATCAGCCCAACAGATTCTAATTTCTGTTCTTTCAATGAAAACCAAAAGTTCTTGGAGATTACTGTACATCTTACTGATAGGAGAAGTTAACATTAATCCCATCAGAGTCACGCCCAGTGGAGTTTCACCAGTTAAGTGGAAAGAAATCAGAGCCCTAAAGGGAATTATTTTCAAATATCTCTAAGATTTGTATACATTGGGGCTTACTAAACTCAGGACTAAACTTTATCACAATTTCTAAAGAACATAAACTTAAGAAAGAGGAAAACCACCCTAAAATTGCACTGATATAACTGAAAATGTGGATTATGGTCTCTACATGCACATCACAATGATATTTTGCCACCGAGAATGGCTCCCCACAAAAGAATTGGAAAAGATATTTAAATACCTCTTATTTAGTCAACTGTTCTTGTACAGGTAAGAATGCTGCATACAAAATTATTAATCTACTCTTTACAGTAATTTTCTATGGCTGTAATAATATGACAAGCTATTTAGGAAAAAAAAAAAAAACAAATTTGAATTATTCAGTCTCCTTAAAAATCTTTTAATTAAACAATATAATTCATCCCAATACTAGCAGCACATCTCTTTTGTGATATTCAAAGCCTTCTATGACCCTGTCATTCTTAATTGCTTGAAGGTAGTTTTCTATCTTTACTTCAGGGACCAACCAGAGCAATTATCAGTAGAACAGTGAAAGTGTGAAATGAACTGGGAAATTCAGGAGCACAAAGAAGAAAACTTTCATTGGAACTAAGCATGGACCATGGACTTTGCTATGAAATTCCATTCTCATACATACTAAGCTGTTATCCAACTGTCTTTTTTCAGACTTGGGAGGAAAGAAAAGCAATTGAATCTCTTTATTGAATTCATTTACTGTAGTGAATGAAGTAATTTTTCTCCAATTACATCAGCTATATTTGGTTTGTTTTTTTTCTATTGGCACCCACTTACACTAATCTTCTGATTAGCACACCATTTAATTTAAAGGCTGGTTTTATAACTTGCTAATATCACTTAGAGATTCCGGTACATTTTGTTAAATGTAGATATTTTTGCCTTAAAGTAGATATTTTTTGCTTAAAGAAGAGAAACATCTGGACTCATTCACTGGCATCTTCTCTGAAGTGGTATAGGAGCAACCTCAGATAACAAGAAACTACAAGAAGAGCTGGTAGAGCCACACCTGGCAGTGTTGATTTCAGTAGCCTTTTTATATTGGGGTGGGAGGAAATAAAAGCAGCTGGGTCTAATTGCTTTCAACCATTTTTGTGTGTTCTTCAGTCAGAGGGAAGTCTGCCTGGAGAGCAGAATTCAGCAATAAGTGAGTATAAGGCTGTAAATTTTTGACTGGAGTTACCCGAAGTTAATAGGTCTGTCTTACATTTCATTTCATAAGCCTTTGCTATCCCATTTTCAGGAGTAGCCATCCAAAGGAAAGGAGGCTAAGTATCTTTTTGTGACTTAATATTCTGCTTCTGAAGCATAACTGTTAGCTAAAAACCCTGAGAGATTGATTTCTGGTGCTAGATATGTTGGTAATTATGTGACCCTACTCCCACCTAACAGTGACATCTCTCTCTTGGATTAAAAATTAGAAATAATTTACCTGCTTCCCCACTTCATTGAACTTGAATATCTTTATTAGGAAGAGCTTGGATTATACCAAAATAGTGCTAGATAAGTGCTTTCCATCTCAAAAAAAAGGGCATCACAGACATTTTGCTGGTAATATGAGCTGGTCCTTTGATTTTCTCAGTTAATGGCTCTGCTTAACAACTTGGTCTTTCAAGGTATTACACTTAGTGTTTGTGTAAGTCAGTAAGAAATCTTCAAAAAACCCACCAAGCTCAGTTACAGGCAAATCACCTTTGAAAACTACGATTGTATGCATATGAGATACTTAATGTTGTGATTTTACTATTGAACTTATGCAAAACAAAGCACAAATTGGTTTTAGAGCCACATGGCTCTTTGAAAACCCTGTTTTCACTATGAATGGATGCATCTTTAAATGGGTATTTGGTATTATTTGTATTAACTGTGACTACTGACTAGTAGTTTTTAATTTTAGAAGAGTTATTTGCATGTAATTTATTGAACTGTAACACTGGTATATGTTTACATCATCACAAAGATAATTCTACTTTAATTTAATCTTCCTATACATGACTCCCTCCTCACACAACCACACACACCACCACCACCACCCTGATCATTGTGGTACAAGTACTGAACTGGTGCTCTAATTCCACCTGAATACTTGTGTTAACTATACATTTTGCAGGGATATATCAAGGTGCTTAGGTTATTATGAACCTTAAAACAAAAGCAAATACAGCTATGTTTGTGTCAGTCATGAACTGGTTATTTTTTTGGTGTCCTTAGCAGACTTTTCAGCCCTATAGTTCTCTGCAATAATTCATTCAAATAAGGATACTGTAACTGTATTACAAGGTTTGGAAGAAAATTTAGACTTCAGAAAAGAATCATATAAAAGTACTTAAGTGCAAGGCTGGAACAACAAAGGTAACCTTGGAAATCGGTAATTTTATATGATTCTTGTGCAGTGTATTCATCTCTATGGAACCAGTGTGTTCATACATATCTCTAAAACCTATATTAGACAAAGTAAAAGATGTGTGGCAAATCCATATGCTGAACATTACATAGTCACCTGAGTCCCGCTGTTAGTCTACTGTTATGTATCTCCTCAGAGCAAAGAAGGCATCTGTTTAGATTGCTGTGAAGAGGATATATACTCATATTCCTATTGAAAATATTGAGAAGTACTGAATAAATAGAGTAAAACACAGTAAGTCATTCACAATTCTAAAGGACAAATTCTTCAACAATTTTTAATAGCATATGCACATTTAACATACGTACATGTAGCTTCATTCAGGACACAGGCACATATACGGATAAATAAAAATGCCCTTAAAGCATTCAGTTCTGCTATACTTCGTGAGTTTACCTCTCAGAAATGCCAGTATCTCAAGTTTTCTGTTATGACAAATGTGTAATAAAAATTACTGCCGTGTGTGCATCCGTAAATCACTATTATGTGTCATTTATTCTCTCTTCCAGGAAAACAAATGTATTTGATATTTATTCATTGTTCTAAAATAGATGAGAGAGTTATGCTTTGAGGTGTCCCTGAAACAGATAGTCTTGTTAAAGAAACAGGTTTTTGAAAGCGTGCATTTATTCAGCTGTCGTAAAAGTAATTCAAAGGTGTAATTAATATTTTCCTTTTCAGAACACCAAGGAGATCTGTATATCAGCCCTATAGCTTTTAGTAAGTACATATAACTATCAGAAATGTACATATATCTAGGTCATGCTAATTACCCACCTTGGGAGGCAAGATTGTGGCTATACTTCTCTACCTAGTTGGCATACTCTTGAGACCCATGTCAGAAGAGCAGGCTTCAGAAAGTCTAAAAATACTTTTCTGAGGTTCTTAGCTGTTAAACTGCTTAAAGAGGAGGTCTCTCGCGTACTAGCTGACAGCCTGTAATTTGTATGATGCAGGAAATAAGGCTGGATAATCAAAAACAACCCTTCTGGCCTTGAAGCCTATGAATCACACCTAATGCAGAAATTACTGTGGTAATATGTAAGAAAATTGTCAGACTGTAAAAAAAGCCACCTTGGTTTTATTTTACTAGGAGTAATTTTATTGTATTTCTTGTGTAGATGGAATTATGTATCAATGAGTCAAGCCCTAACAGTCTTTAGGGGCTAACTGGAAAAAACAGAGTATTCCATTAAGTCAGAAGGTAACATGAAAATTAAAGCATCTTCATGGAAAAGCCTCAAACGTGTATGGAGTGTGAATCAAAAGGAGATTAATTTTTCTGAAACTTCAACAGTTTGCTGTGATCATTTATTTTGAATACTTCAAATTGAGTTCTACAGTCAAACAGTCTCATTTTCAGGAATGTTATGCCATTCAATATTTTTGTTGTATACAGACTCTCGTAACACATTTGCAACAGAGTATGGGCGTCTTCCAGTTACGCTGTAGGAAATGAGGTTACCATCTTATGCAGTGGTTGCTGCACTAGATAAACCTGGGCAAAACATTTTTGTGAATTATTTGTGCAGCAAAACTGGAGCCGTTCATTTTCGTGCTTTGATACAGGGAAAAATGCCTATACAAAGCTGACATATTCAGTGAGAAACAGAAATTGTGATCTAATTGACAAAATGTGATAAAGCAGAGACTAAAGGAGTCCCATAAGACTGCTCTGAATTAGGCAGAAAAAAGATTCCTACTCTAAGGCCCAGAGTTTTAATTTCAAGACTGAACCCAGTGTTCTAATATTTGGTTTCTCTTTGAACCTCACCATTCAAAAATATATTCACTGTGGGTTAAGTAGTCATTTTTAGTTGCAATATATTCACACAAAAGGAGAGGATGGAATCATAGGCTACTTTAGTGAAGGCCTTATTATTCTACTTCAGAATTATCTTTATTCATGAAGACTTCAAATAATTTTTTAATCTTCAGTCTTGCTGTAACTAGGAAAAGATTTGCTAAAATTAAAGATGAAAAATAGGAGTTTGTAGCTTCTCCCTGAACATATGAAAAAAATGGGGGGGTTTTAATTCAATGAAGTTAGAATATTTCTAGAATAATTCCAGACTTTTCCCAGATAGTACATGCTAGCTATCAGAGAAAAGGAGGAAAGCCAATTGTTGAGTTATGTCTTCTATGCATCATTACTGATATTCAGTTTCACATCTTGTAGATGAACAGACATTGGGTTATAAATGTCGTGTTACTGGTTGATAATTTATTAATGTGTGAAACATACATACAAACAGGTGAGGAGGATACTGGGGAGAATACAATAGCACGTTCACTTGGGTGGGTGGAAAGAAATCTGTGCTAGAATAGTTATTATTTTATGCGCTAATTATTCTATATGTAATATGGAAGCATCTCTGTATGTAGTAAACAGGAGGTGACTCTTTCACCTATTCTTTCATCTATTCTCACTTTCTAATCTGCTTTTGTGTCCTTAACTAAGCTGAACTTACGCACCCATGAGTACACTTGCTCTGTGGGGAACTGGGGGAGCTGGACGTTCAGTCTGCTCACGTAAGGGAAAGCTGAATGCTATTTTCTCATGCCTTTGGACTGTGTTCAAACTGTAGCGGTGCTGACAGAGGAACAGGCTTCAAATCTGTGCCCCTCCTTCCTCCCGCGCCGCTGTAGGGTGAGTGTGGAGACTTGAGAAGCTCTGTGAGCAGCTTCCTCAGCATCAGCCCTCAGAACTGGCAGCCCCTGATATTTTCAGAGAATTAATTTGTTAAAAGTGTTTGGGAATAGGGCATATTGAAATGCCCTGCCAGATGCTATCATATTTTTAAGGCTGATCTAGAGTAATTGATGAGGGGGGGGAGGAGGAACACAACAAAAAAACCCCCACAAACCAAACTCTCCAGCAGTTCTACCTAGATATTTTTGTATTACTTATATAAGATAATAATATTCACCTTCACATAAATGGTACATGGGAGGGGAAAAAACACACAATCTCTTTTGCTTTTTACTTGCAATATATTGTATATTTATGTTTATTTTGTATTGTGTTGCCTCTGCTTTCTAAGATTCTTTGTTTAGTGGGAGAACTGGTAAAGCCCTGATGCGTTCATGGTTTTAAAATGTCTGTCATTATACTGAGGGACAGAGGAAAACCTAACTGGCAGTTAAAGGAAGAATTTTCTACCTTAAAGTATGGCTCTCAATGGCTATTTTGCCCTTAGTGCATCTGCTGACAGTTTGAGCAGATGTTTGATTATCAGCTAAGTGTGGTCATGATTGTTGACAAGCTCAGGCATGTTATTCATGCTAAAAAAACCCCAGCTTTCCAGTAATCCAGAATTGCTATATCTTTGATTCAAAAGCTAGATGAACTTAATTTTGGGAGCTCTGCATAGAGCCCTTCTGATTGCTTCAATGTTTGATTTTTGTCATAGGCTTTTTGTCTGTAAGTAGCTACTGAGAATAAACCCAAGCAGACAGTAGTGCCAGGCAGGATGGTTTGGGAATAGAGATTTATCAGCAGTAACACGGAGCAAGAAAGGAATAAAAGAAATCTTTTATTGTAGTTGCTGGGTAAATTTCAGTGTGTATTGTTACCTAAAGTAGCATTATTTTTTCTGAACTTAAGTTTTCTTTAGAACCTATGCAAGTTGTGTTTGGGATGTTTTTCCTTCTGTTTTGTTTTGTGTGTGCGTAACTAAAATGAGTAATAAACAGGGTTTCTGTGCTCTAAGAACAAAGCCACTGCCTGTGTGGAGGCAGATGAAATATTAATTGGATTACAGGTGCACTTAATTATCGTGCACTGAAGGAGTTCAGTTTCCCTGTGATCAAGACAGTAGTGTAAATATGGACAGAGAAAGTCTTTTTCTTGTGCTAAGTAGAAACATCAGAGAATGTGAAATGAGTGAGTAAAACTGGCTGGAACTGCACTAAAACTCTTGTCTCTCCTGTTTCCTGAAGGACAGTGTTTTTCCTTACAGGGCAAAAGTTTATTCTTCCTTCATGAAGTGCTTTGCTAATTAAATACCTGTAGCACCCATGAGATGCTTGCAGTGTGGGAGGATTGTGACTTCAGGCACAAGGTAGTAAGAGCAGCCTGTTCTGGGTTATCGTGTTCAAAACTTTCCACTGAAAAGCTGAAATTACATGTACAGACTTCAGTAGCCTGACATTTCAAATCTGTTTCTAGACAGATTTGAAAACTACCTCTGCCTGTGAAGTCTCAATGAAGCCAGGAAGGCTCTGAAGAGCTATAGAAATGCAGGCATAAAAGATTTTATTATTGCATTCTTTACTCTTACTGTCTGCATCTCCCCGCTGCTAGGAGAAAGGTAAAGTAACAGCTCCAAAGGCTTTAAAACACCAGAGCTGTTCTGTGCAAAGTATTTTTTCCTAGGACTGACTGTTCTAATATTCAATAAGCCCAGACAAACTCGGATACAACCAACCAGCCACCCCGTCCACTTTGTTATTGATACTGCGAGGGTCAGGAAGAAGGTGGGAAGTATAGAAGAATGGGAAATAGAAAGAGCCTTCAGTGTGGGAATGGACCCCAACTTAGAAGTGCAAAACTCAGACGTCAGTCCTTCAGCATCACAATGTCCTTGCTTGGCTTGAGAGGGTAGAGAAAATTGTCTGAGAGACCTGGAAGACATGCCTACTGCAAACTAGCTAGTTGTTCATTTAATCTTTGAAAAGAAGAATGCTGCTTATGCATTTCTGTCACTTTTGATGTATGATCAGAGTTCAACAATGCTTTATTTTTGTCAAAGATATTTCAACTCCCAACGCTTTCATATCTTCAATTTTCATAATTGATTTGATAACAAAATTACTTATATTAAATTCATGACAAGATTTTTTTTTTTGAGAGCAAAAGGGTTCCTTCAACCATCCTCCTCCTCTCATTACTATATTTTAACTCATATCTCAGAAATTAATATTAAATATTTGGGTTATAGGCTTGATTTGATCATCACCTGTACATCAGCAAAGCAGCTTTTCAAATGCAGTGAATTAAATAGAGCTGTGTGTACTTTAGTGTACGTGCTTTCAGACCAGTGGAGGAAGATGTGAAGTAGATCTATATCAGGGGAGGAAGGCTAATGAAGACAGAACCTCAAGACCTTTAAGTATTAAGCAGAGGTCTCTGATATTTGCCCAACCAGATCAGGTGTATGGGCAAAACTAAGAAGCAGAGTGTTCTCACATAATACAAGAGTTTATAGTGGAAAGAAGTAAGAAACAAGCATAAGACAACATAAGAAAGGGAGTATTTACTATGTTTGCCTCTAAAATAAGCAAGCTGAAACCATCAAAACCAGTTCTACCTCATCCCTTTACATTGCTGACTTTTAAATGAGCTTCTGTCCATTTCTGACACAATTTTCATGAGGTTTTGTGTAGCTTAGCCTTAAATGAAAATAAATAGTTAAAGCGATCTCTGACTCTCCAAAACATAAACATTTAGAGACAGCTTTATGAAGAGTTTACCCCTAACTCTTATATGGGGTATTAAGTATCTGGGTACTTGTAGATGCCTATTGCAAAACCACATTATTATAAGCTAAAAGTTTATATGAAGCTTAAAAGCTTCAAAAATAATTTTGAAGCAAAAAAGCACAAATTAATTTCAAATATAATAGTAGAAGAAAATAGAGGAGAAGGGAATAGGTAGAGTATATGTTATTCTGTAAAGTAATGTGTTTGAATGTAATGGCTAAACATTTATATTCCCCCTAAAGATGTAAAAATTTTTATATCTAAACATAGAAAAAACAAAAAATCCTCCAACCTCTCACTTTTTTTAATGACTAAAATTTAGGAGGAAATGGCACCCATACATTACGTACACACAGACGTTGCTTACATGCATTAAGATGTCAAATAATCTGAAACACAAGTAGCACTATTTCAGAACTACTTCTCTTTGTATAAATCCAGGAGCAATATCTATATAAAGTGGCTCTAGAGCACAATGCAGCGTGCTGAATGTGTTTAAAATTTATCAGCAAACTCCCTTTAGTTATCAAGCTGGAGAACATTTATCCCAGTCATTATTGACATCTCCCAGAATTCTTCCTATAGTTTCGTGCAAATAGCTTGTCAGCCTTTTGGCAAATAGGGGTGATTTTCAGTAACATTTTTCAGATTCTTCAAATTGAATTATACATCCAGAGGCAGTCAGGCTTTCTTACCATTAATTTTACAGAAAAACACAAAAATTCTGGTGAAGGCTAGCTCTACAAGGGGGACCTAAGCATTGCAACGCTAACGGAGATCGAACTGAAGGGCTGGTGAGATCCTGCTCGCCAGAACTGAGAACCCTTGGCTTAGCATGCAGGATTGTTTGACAATACCTGGGAAAATGTTAAGTGCCTTTGGATGCTGGAGGGAATTTTAGTGGTAGAAACTCTTGTAACTGGGAAGAAGTGGATGAGCGACAGTGGTGAAGTCTTAATTGTGATTATCCCAATTTACATCGTGAATTTTGCAAACATCTTGATTTTGGCATTGAGCAGGACAAGGCTAAAGAGACACATCCGTGGCCATAGCCCTGTCTGTGTTTTGGCAACTTCTGGCTTTTGTTTATTCTTTTGAATTATAGTCCATTAAAACATTTTATTTCAAAGTAGCTTTAAAAAAATGTCTTACAGACTCTTAACCTGATTTTAGTGCCTCATTAAAATCTGAGCTGTATTAACGTTTGATTGGTGTATAAATACTGAGCTAGGTCTCTTAGGCCTTTGACCTCTCTTTTCTTGCCTATTGGGAGTCTGGAAAGAAGGTCTAAAGAGATGAGTATTACAGCAATATGAGAAATCTATACATCCTGGCTAACACCAAAGCTGGGAATAATGCTGGATTGTGAGTTGGAGCCTTAAGCACAGAGCGTGGTGTCGCTGCCATGCAACAGGCTGCTCCAGCACAGACAGCAGAATCACAGAGGGACAGTATAATCTTGCATATGCAAACCTTTTATTGCTACTGACTGAGACACACTCAGAAGAGATTTAAGGTTTTGATCAGCCTGGAATATGTGGGGCGTAAAATTACTTCCCTTCTAGTAATCAGAAGTTCAGGATTCATCTGCTCTTCTAAAAGTCAATGAAAGTGTGAAAATTGAAGTGTGCTGAATGAGGTGCTATGCAATTTAGTTTGGCATATCATGCTGTAAAGAAAATTCTGAGGTTCTTTTTTAGCCACCAAATGGCTAAATGTTCTGCAAATGGAACAAGGTAAGTTTCTAGAATTACAGATCAACTTGCAATGATATAATACTTTCCTTAAGAAACACTTATTATAGAGGTTAGATTGGGGGAAAACACCTTAGGAATCCATTGAGGGCTTGTATATAGATTATATTATCAAATGTCAGCTAATCACTATTATTTTTTGTAGGCAAACCCACCTTTTATTATCAAACTGAAAACTACACAATGACAAACAGTTTTCTTAAAGAATGTACATATGAGCTAAGGGTCAATAAGTAATAATTTTTTACACTTTTTTTTTTTAATATCAAAATAAGGACAGAGATGACAAAGAGAGTACTATTTTCATGATTTTACTTCTTTTGAATCTTTCATTGAAGTTCTACTATTCTGTGTTTTCTTTGGAGCGAAGGAACAACACAACTGGTACCTTATGTCCTGGTCTTACTGTTCAGCTACAGGAAATACTCCCACTTTCTTGAGCAGGATTTTGACCTGCAAGCATGATGCAGAATGGAATGTGGCAGGTTTTACATTAACTGCTTGATGAAAACTGGAGCCAAATTTTCCTGTAGATCCTCTCTCTCTCTTCAGTTATTGAGAGTGGTGAGTCTGCGACCAGGAAGGTGGAGGGTAGAAGTGTAGGCAAAGACACGTCAGTCAGTCCATGGTGGTTAAGTGATGAAACAGGCTGTCAAGGATTGGTCACTAATTTCAAAAGGCAGCTTTATACGAAGCAGAAGTCCTCACTAGACAGGGGTTGCTGACAAGCACTATTGCTGCCTCTATGGTGAATTCATGTTTTGGCAGAGCTTGTGCTGAGGCACAAAGAGGTGAAACCGAGTATCTTACAGTGAGAAAATTTTTTGTTGTCTGTCTCTTGGGAATAACAACTAATTGCTCCAAATTTATAAGGGAGGATTCTGTTACTACTTATTTTAAAGGTATCAGATATACCTGTATAAAAGCCAGTCTTCTAATGTGTAACCAGGTATTATGTCAGCTACTAATTTGCTTATGTGGTAAATGGCGAGCGCTGCTCTTACCTTTGAATAGTTGACACAAAAATGGAAATAAGCCCCACCTGCCCTCCTTCATCCATCCCCCAGATATTATTGGCAGGCTGATATAGTAGAATTTCATTTTGCATTCAGAGTGATAACAATGGAAAGGGTCATCAACATAGCTAATATTGTATTGATTTAATATTGCCTTTGGTTTTTTTACTTGGAGTATTACTTTGCCTTCACCTTTGTCTTGTACAGTGCATTCTCTCCTCTCTGCTTTTAAGAAATGAAAATATATGTCCCTCAATCTATAGCTTGAAATAGTCAATAGGTGCTGGAGGAATGTTTTTAACTTTGGGCTTTGATATAAGACTTTATGACTTTGAGCTGTGGTAGGTTATGTTATTAAAATATAGTTTAAGCTGTAGGATAATCTAGAAAAGTGTAGGGTTTAAAATGTTTATAATAAATTGATGTATTATCTATGTGATAAAGCAGGAGCTTGAATAGTATAAGACTCCGTCACTAGCTCTGTATTTATATAAATTCCTCTTTGAAGCTTTATATTGAATCAATTCATTTAAAATCACATTACTCAGATACCTCAAAACTTTAAATGTATTGACGCTTTTCCTCTAAGCTTTATGGAGTAGCTTTAATTCTAGTTTGAATCAATGATCTGGCTGGGATCTTGTACATCAGTGAAATTCTGTAAGGGAAAAATCTGAGCCTCACTGAGTCCATGGCAAAACTTCTATTGATTAAAATGAGGTTGGCAGCTCAGCCATGTTATTTTTCAGATTTAATGGCATACATCTCATAGAATTTTGGAAGAATAATTATTTTTCGTATCTGAAATATATAGAAAGAAAATTGCCATTTTTACATAGTATTTGCAAAAGCACACACAACTAAGTCACAAATTTATGGTAGAGAATAAATTAGATGACATTGGGGAGTTACCAAGAACAGCAAGTATTATAAATAATTCCTTAATCAAAGATACTAAGCAGTTACTATTAATTACTATATTCAAATTATAATGCAGATGAGGATACAATACTATATTATTTAAAATACAGTTCTAATACAGGCAATGTTGAGATGAAATGGCTTTCAGAGCTGGGAATATGTTGCTGTTAGGATAAAATTGCTCAGAATCATCTGACAATTGATTTTTGCTATTTATCATGGTCTTCCTGAAAAAAGCTATAGCCAATCAAACATGGCTCCATTGTATGATGCAAGAAAAAGCATAGATGTGCTATGCAGGTTCTCAATGTCATTTCAGTTTTGGTTGCTATAAATTATAAATCTTTAACTATTACTCTTCATCTGAATAACTGGTATCTTTATTTTTAAGGAGATGCGTTTTTTTAGAAGATTTAGATTTATGTGATTTAGATATCTGAGCAGTTCAATCTTAAGGTATAGGAATAAGAAAATACGTTTTAGGTCTTGTAACCCAAAGTCAAGTTGCTGTAATTGACACTTGCATCTTCCCCATTCGGATTTGCTGTGGGATAGGAAGGAGCAGCAACTCTTTGGCAAAGGTGGGTGGGTCCTGGAGATCCAATTTACAGCTGTTTCCACGTGAAATCCCGGCGGTGACGTTACGCGTGTCGGGTCAGCAGTAAGAAGGCTTTCAAGGAATTGGCTTTGAAAGGCTGGAAGGCCATGGATGTCATTTACGGACTCTTTATATTGTTCTCTATGTTGTGTTGAAGACTTTTTTTTCATTTCATCACTTTGACGAATGAGATCTTAGCCACACATTTATAGAGCTCTATATTCATTTGAGGGCAAGAAAAGGGCAAAGCAGCCAACAGGTATATTTTATGAAACCTTATACTGTTTCATAAATTCTACTAGGAGCCATGATCTAATTCAGCTCCCATCAAATTTGGGGCCACTTGAGATACTCATGCCAAATTATGAACGTCCCATTACTGCATCAAGGGATTCATGGAAAACAGTTCTTTTTGAGGGAGGCCCTTCTTTGTGGCAGCGTAGTGTGAAGTGGTTCCAGAGAGCCCATTTCCCAACTTGATGAAATTCAAGGCTTTCTTTTCTGCTGGAAAAAGTCCCAGAAAGCTGGCTAAACTGTCATATTAGTGCCTTTTTTCTCACCAGAGTCCTGGGAAAGAGTGTAGTAAAGCTGGGAAAGTGCTGTCTTGTGCTTATGACACATGACACAGCATTTGTCTCGTTCTTTTTTTCCTCATTTTTTTCCCTCCCTAATGAAGTCACTTGCAATTCAAAAGGTGCTTAGATGAGAAGATGGCTCCTCAGATAATCCTGACTTTCCTTTCTATCCTTCTTAAAACTATATTCTGTATTTATTTAAAAAGTAGATCTGTACCTTCCCTAGTCTAATTATTCTCAAAAATCTTAGTTCTATTTGAACAGTTTATTTCTGAAGAATGTGAGTTCTATTGCAGACATAAAAAGACGTTTGCTTGAGAGACATACCTGTTGTCACACTGACCTACAAACCAAATCTTTGAAACCAAGTTGCATCAGGATGTATATTTCTATTCCCGAGCCCATGCCTGAGTTCATAAGCTTCTACCCTAATATGGGAGAAAGAGAAAATGTTCTTTTTTTGATGCGGTTTCATAAGAAAGTTACTTGTTGTTTTTCTTTACATGCACTAAACCAGAATATTCTGACATCCTAAAGGTCATTTAAAATATCTTTCTCTAGTTTTTTACAAGTTTTATGAAAAATATAGGGGGATGGGGGGAGGCATTAGGAAAAATAAAACCTCAACACAGGATTTGCAAGTTTATAATTCATTAGAGTTTATGTAATTTCATTTAATTTCTTTGGAGATTTTCTTTTTGTGTGATTTTTCCAAAATAAGAAATGTCACCTGGGAAAAAAGACAGACCAGCCTCTGTGCGAGAAATCTATTATAATTCTTTTTTTTTTTTTCTCTATTCTCCCTGTGTGGGTCACAGAGATGGAAAAAAGTTATCGATCCAAGCAAGAGATCAATAGGCAGAGCCATTCACAATTAGACATTCTGTAGAAAATAACTTGAATCAAATTAACCTGGAGCACTCGATGCAGTTCTGCCTGTTAACCTTGCTCTCAAGCATGTTTTAAATTTAATAAATTATATTTATGTGCTAGAAAAGGGTGTCTTCAGAATTGTTAAAAATATACTCTCTAGGTTGCACTGTAATCCCCTTTGTAATCACTTATTAGTATAGCTTTCATGCTTTGAGATTATAGGGTTTTATTTCAAAAGAGCATGGTCATACTGCTTTTACTAGTTTTACTTTTAAAGGTCATGTCAGAGTTGTCAAAAATAAGCATAGAACTTAGTATTAATATTTTAAAAGTATATTTAATACACAATGACGGCAAAGCTGATACTGTTACTCTCCCTATGGTAATTTAAGGTTGGGGAGCTTTACTGATTAAACCCTTCATTTTAATTTTAAACATTTGCATTTAAAAGGTAACTTCTTTGACTGGTAATAAATGAGGCATTGGTTATATTTAATAACTCCTATGCATTGTGGTGTCACAGCAGACCCAATGCTGTCACATTTAGGATGATAGATTTTATAAAACTGTGTTGCATAAAGATGAACCTTTTTGTGCTACCTTGCAAGGTTGCCATGGAGACGGAGCACTGCTTCATGGGAATTTCACTTTTCTGGTAATGTTAGATACTGAACCCAACGCTGCTGCTTTGGATTGTTCTTAAATCTCATTTTTAATATGATATCGTTTTGTAGAGACTTATGATTCATCTCCTGTATCTTTATTTTCTCAGAAATATCTCCAATAATGCTGTCATAGCTAAAGTACTAAACATGTTAACTTACCAAGTGCTGAGCATAGTAGACAGTCTAAAGGTTTTGTTATTTTATGTTTCATGCCATTGCTCAATTTTAGAAATTTTTAGGATATGTTTTGCAGTTCTATGCTTTCCCTGAACTAAAAAAGAAAGATCTCGGGCATTTATAGACTATGGAATATCCTAGTATCATGGGAAAACATTACAGACAGATAAATCCTGCCAATTTTTTAAAAAAAAAAATTGTTAGCAAAATGAATTTAAATCTTTGTGTGTAAAATAGTTACAAATTTTGTTTAGGTCTGCAAATAAAACCATTATTGTTTGCGGAGTTATCATGCATTTCTCTGCAATGTGTGATGTATTTTTATTATCGTCTATAATTAAGAAATCATATGGGAACTTCAGTTGATTCTGACGTTTAGAAGCCAGTGATTTTATTTATCTTTACAAATAAAAATGACTGACATGGAAATCCTTACTCCCTGCCTTAAGCACATATCCTGAATGTTTGGCTGTGGATTTTTGGCTGTGCTGAATCAGCCAGAACTATAATACTCTCAAGATACAGCCAACTCCTTGACATATGGCAAAAAATACATACATGAATTCAAGTTGTACCGTTTGGTTTCCAGTTGGAACTCCCTGGCTATGCTAATGGAATTCATGCAATAGGAATATTTTTTCTGGAGGAAGGCTCTCTTGCTGTTTTCAAGTGAAAACAGATAAAATAAAACGCTTTCCCGAGGGAAGTGTCGGAAATCTTTCTGCGTGTTCTTTTGCCCCATTCATACTGAACGTTCCCCCAGAGTGCTGCAATATTTGCTCAGAGCATGGAGGAGAGAGACTGGCAAGAATTTCACAAATGGCTGAGCCAACTGAGAGCGGGCTGTGGAAGATGCGAGAGCCTCTTCCCGCACGCCTCTGCCCAGGGAAAGATGGCACCGTGCTCCGTGTGCTAATTAAACAGGCTTTCCTTTCTCTCTGGCTTCCCGTTTGAAGTCATCTTGGAACAAAGAGAGACTGAAAAGGCCAGAAAAGGGATGTCTTAGGAGAAATGGAATGAAATGAAGGAAGGTGACTTGTTAAAAATATAGACAAATGCAGTGGAGAAAAATAACTTCCTTTTAAATTTATCGTATAAACTCATCTACAACTTGTCCTGCTGCCAATGAAATCCTTCACTGTGTGTAAATTTTCATGCTGTCCTCATTTTGCTAAACTTTTGCACTGATAAAATTTACGTGGACCCTTTGCGCTTGCTGTCTTTCTCTTCCAAATCCAGTAGTTTTTCAGATCTTTGCATCGTGCTGTTTACATGAAGAATTAGAAGCTGCTCAGCAGGCAGCACACTTCATATTCTCATTTTATTCATCTCATCTTCTAATGACTGAGTTTGTAAATGAAAAGCAAAAACTTTTAAAAATGTTTCCTCACTTGAGTGTGAGTTTTTGTTTTGCTACTTTTGTCTAGAGCTACTATATGTCAGAATGTGCTGTGACCTCACCACAGTTTCAACTAATTTTCATGTTCCCCAGATAGTAATTGTCCTTAATAATTTTCTAAGAAGGAATTACAATTAAAAATAATTACATTTCAGAAATATCTTTTTATGGAATATTTTAAACTAGCATTACTTTTGTTTTCATGTATGGTCAATATTCAGTAAATCATCTACAATATTTGTAATTAATAATAGAGTTCATTACTATGCTGAAATTCACTTCTTCATTATTAACAGTAATACCAGGGAGGACAAGCTAGAGAGGGAGGCTTCGAAAAACTTTGCCACTCATGCTTGTTCTATAACGATAGTCATAATTCCCCACTTCATGTAAATGTTCATCTATCTATAGAGCCTCGTGTTCTGAAATACCTGGTCATTAAGAGAGGTCCTTCTGGCAGTCTGCTAAAAAATTGTTCCCATCTTTCAGAGAGGAAAGATTCCCCTGATCAATGTGTTCAACATATGAAATGCATATGACGTACCTACTGGAGTCAGATCCTGAACTTTCTTTTTCTTTGCAATACAAATTCAGACAATATTTTGGATAACAAGCCATGCATCATCAGCAGAGTCTTTTGTTGCTATTGGCACTTCAGTTCTGTCTGATAAAGAATGATTATGTAGGGAAATGTATGATGCTGCAATCCAGAGGAAGAAGATAAAAATTCCTTTTAATAATCCTTGCTGTCAAATTATTCCCAACTTGATATTTATTTTTTTTACAAGAAGCAGTCTTTCTCATCAATGAATAGCAGAAAAATCACTTTCACTTCAGATACAAGCTATACCCAGGAATCACGTAGTATTATTACTGCAAATAAGATGCAGTGACCCTTCGTATGCGAAAGGCTAAATACTTTGATAACACTTATAGATTCATATATTTGCTGTGCTGACTCACTCAAGTGTGCACACAACTTCTCTCCCTCTTGCCTCCCTCCCTGTAATAAGTATGTCATACTCATCAGAAAACATGACTTTCTTCATCCCCTGCCTGACAGGGTGCACACCGATTTCCTTCCAAAATTTTACAATAAGCTGATCTTTTGCTTTGAATATGCTGACAGGTATCTTGGGGCAGGAGCGTAGCAGGATACTGCTAGATATTTCTCATAAGTAGCACTAAATTGTAGGACTCTTTAATTGCACTTTAGGAACTCTGTACTACTGATGTATTTATTTATTCAACCACAACACTTGATAGTGAAGCTTAAGGAACTCACATGAGCACCATCATGGCTGAAGCTTCTGTGGGGGTAAAAAAACAGAAGAGAATCAATGTTCAGATTTAGATTTATAAATGATGTTTTCTTCGTGTATGCACCTGAGCTTGGCTCACTAGTAAAGCAAACCAAGACTTCACAGAGAGGGAAGAATTGTGTCCTTTCTCTCATATAACCTCAAAATAAGATTCAAATGATGAAGTTGAGTCAGAGAGGAGATGGCTTATAAATTTGTCTGGGACATAGAATTACTTGATGGTATGTTTTTGAAGTTGTTACGTTTTGATTTTAATCTGAAGCAAGAAGTTTGACAAATACAGTTTGACAGTGGAGCTAAGACCCTCACATGAGCATTCTCATGGTAGAAGATTGTGTAGACAGCACATCTATGCCTTTAGCTTCTGTCAAGTAAATGCTTTCTTTTTTGCTTTGACTCGTTCTTTGTTAATGAGTATTGAACAAAGTTATAATGCTTTGGGTACGTGGGAGAGAACCCCATAACCTTACCACTTTGCTCCACTGAGCTTTGTTTAGGTTTCATAGGTTCTCTAAGTGCTGACACATTTTTGGAGGTCGTGAGAAGTAGGCCAAGGAAACCAACTGAAAAGATTTTTGCTGGTCCTTTACTAAGTAATGTACTAATTTCAGAGTTGCATTTCTTACTTTTATGAATCAGCATATCATAGGTTTAGAACAGAGCCAAAAAAATTTAAAATCCTTGTATTTGCTTTATGCCTTTGATCAAAATATAGTTGCTTCTCTGTGGGAAATTCTGAAGTTTAAAAACTTTTTTTCAGCCCATAGAAACTGTTTTTCAGAGCTTTCTGTGAAGTGGCACCTTTTGTCAATGTTGGCTATTACTGAAATAGTGTTGCTGTGAGATTCATTGAATCATAATCAGAAAAGGATGTACCACTATAAATCTGGAAGCAATCTGGAGTCTTCCTGGGCCACATGCTCAATGTGAGCGTCACATGTGCTGCAGGGACTTATGTCATCACCTTTCATTGTGGAATTGGCTTCTATACTCATAAAATGTACTCTGGCCTGAGAAATTTGCTAGTAAGCATGTAAGTGCAGTATAATATAGTGTGTTAGATGGTTTTTTTAAGATGTATATGACAACATTTTTTCTTGGGGAGTCTGATTTCTTGACTGGACTCTAAAAATAAGTCAAGTAGGCTATAGTCAAGGATAAGTCACCTAAATATCACTATGGGTAGGTAAGTGAGGGACTCCTGAGAAGTCCTTGAAAGTCTTTTCAAAAGTTGCTCATGAGATTTCAGTTAAGGGTTTTTGAGATTGTGAACCAGAACGTGCAATGGGAAAGAGTTATATTCTGACCCAGTTTAACACTGACCCACATTCAAGGGCAATGAAAGATGGAAGGATGGACTAATCTTCAGTTTTTTCATTAAGTTAGCTTTCAAGGGAAGAAATATGGCTTTCTCATCTAGCATTCTTTCCTCCTCAAAAACTGTTTATGTACTTCTGTTACGATATTTTTTCTGTATTGCTTTAATACATTATTTACATTACTTTTTGTAATATTTTAAGTTATACTTAATTATATGGTATATATCTATTTATATTCAATTACTATTCATA
>BJBW01004878.1:36055-61684 GCA_004320125.1 Scolopax mira
TTGCAAATGTGAGAAGTGTCGTGAGACACCAGTCACATTTCCAGAGTAATAAACATTCTTTCTAAGCACTAAATATATGTGTTTCAATGTAATTAGCATACTGTTGGGCTGAGTTTATATTGGTAAAGCACAGTAACAACAGGAGTAGATAAATGTGACCCTGCCTCTCATTTTATGGCAAAGAATTTCCACCTGACGACAACCAATTTCAAGTGTCCTCTGATTATTTGTAATTGTTGGTGCAGACACACTGGGCTTGTTTCCCAGGAACAGTAAGCTCTTTATATCCCACCTTGGTCACACTGAAAATTAGAGCAGAGACCTCCTCTTTCTCTTTTCCTCTAAATCAAATCAAATTCAAGCATGCAAGGGCAAATTTAAAAAAGCAGACAGCTTTCCAAGATCTTTATGGCCCAAAATAATTAATTTAGTGTATGTTATAATTACGTCTAGCTACAAAAATGAAGTAATACAGGGCTATTTTTTCCTAGTGCCAAAAATGCATTGAGGTCATTACATGGTTTCTTTCAAGGAAAGGTCTAAGATGTCTTGGCAGGTATTCTGATTGAGTCCTGTTAAAAAACAAGATAATGGAATATGATCCTGTGATTTGAAAATAAAACTGTTAGTATCATGTATTTTTTTACATTATGTGTTAAGATGCTGAAGGAATTTTACAGACTTTTCCTCTTAAGTTAACCAACAGATTCTATAGCCAGCTGCAGAGCTACTTATAGTAAAAAGAACTTGAATTGACCATGTCATCCACGAACACTATTCAACTATGTCTAAAACACTGTTTGCTTTAACATCTACTCAGTAAAAAAAAAAAAAATCATAGCTTTTACTTTATTTCTTAGTATATGTTTGGATCTAAAAAATATAATTTTTCATTTCTAGTCTATGGACTAAATTACTATTTTGATGAAGCAATTCACAAATACTTTTCTAGGACAGCTGGGATTTTTGGCATGTTCCCTGCTGACAATTCTTAAGATTTGTGAACTGCTACCCAACATTTTACATCTTTTGAGTTCTTTTTAGGATCAGGCAGTTGCAGGCAGACAAGGTATGGAATTCTATCCAATACTGAACGATCTCCTTCCTTTCCCTCTGGCACAACAATATTACAATATTCTCTCTTTCTCAAAAAATATTTAGCCATCCTAATTTGGACTTTTGCTAAGACAGCTATATATATAGTGCTGTGTGATATTATTTCAAGTCATGCAAATTTTATTTATATCTTTCCTAACTTGAAGATCCATGGCCATATGTTTCAGCCATATATCAGCAGGGCTGAGCATCTGTTCTCTACAAAGATGAGGTAGTTTTGGGAAAGCTGCAAGTGATAAAACCATCTTCAAATACAAATTCTGTATATCTTGAGTGACCAGCATGTTAACTGGGTGTAGCTAACAGCAGAATTTGGTCTTCTTACTTCCTTGCTTAAAATTTCCATGTTAGCTATGGAATGGGAAGTAATCATAGAATCATAGAATGGTTCAGGTTGGAAGAGACCCTAAAGATCATGGAGTTCCACCCACCCTGCCTTGGGCAGGGACACGACCCATCAGACCAGGTTTCCCTATCCAGCCTGGCCTTGAACACCTCCAGGGATAGGGCATCCACAGCTTCTCTGGGCAACTTGGGCCAGTGTTTTGCCACTCTCACAGCTCACAGTAAGGAATTTCTTCCTGAGATCTAGTCTAAATCTCCTTTCTTTCAGTTTAAAGCCATTACCCCTCATCCTATCAGTCTCATCCCAGATATGATCCTACGTTTTGAGAAAGCAGTGGTCCAGGTCTAAGTAAGCCATAGCTACAGTTTTGGCTCTCACAGAGCCATTCAGTTGTCACTTCGAGTCTGAGTCATTTCAGAGCTATGCAGCCAATCCTTAGTGTCACTGGATTACTGTTTCTTAAAATTGTACCCAAAACGTCACTGTTAGCTATTATCACAATAATTTTTATTATTATGAAAGTGGAAATGAAGCTTATTATAGCCACATAAAGAACTGTATATGCTCTATTAGTCCCTCATCCAGGATACAGAAGTATCCCAGGCTAGGACTTGGATCAGGAGGGGAGGAAGAAGTAGCCCTGGGTGCCTCTCATGCAGAAGTGTGTGGAAAAGTGCAGGGCCAGAAAGGAAGCCGAAATCCCATAAACCACCACACTAAGAAGGAAGTTGTTAAAAAAGCCCCTGTTATTCCCTGAGATGTCATGATTTAGTCCATGTTCAACTGGTAGGACAGTAAAGAACTCCCCCTCTGGATTTGTCACCCTACAATAAAGATGTCTTTTTGCAGATACGAGCCAGGCAGTTTCTACAAAATTTGGTTCTGCCTTAATTTAAATCTTCAATACAGTTTTTTTCTCTCACAGTACCGTATTTGATTGTACATTCATTTTTATTCGCTTCAAATATTTTTGGGAAACTAATGCATTTTTCAGGGTTGTTTTTTTTTTTTGACAAATGCTAAAGACGTATTCTGAAGAAAAGCCTGTATATCAGGGTTAATATTTGTCTCATTTATTGGTCTTTGAAGTCATTCTCTTTCATGAAAGGATACTAAAGCTGTCTAGCTCCCCATCAGAAGCAGTTTTCTGTATGCAGTATTTAATGTTAGTAAAGTTGGCCAGTGGAGAACTTTGAGCACAAAGGGTCATGACCAATTAGAGCACTGTTGATAGTGATTGAACTTACACGTATGCACAAAATCAGGGTATTGTCACTCCCTGTTAAAGCAACTGGTTTCCAAAGGCAGATCCACAACGCAGTGGAGGGGGGTGGGTGGGGTGGAAGGGTAAAAAAAGTTAAAGAATTTGTGCTTAAAAATAATGACTTTCGTAACAGAAGACATAGAAACCTGTGTGTACTTTTGCAGAGTGGTTTGACCATAGATCTGTTTTCTGGAAATTAACTGTGCTTTGGTTACTCTGAGTTCAATAAAAGAGTAAGAGAATATTAATTGGAGTATGTTCTTACTTGAGATAATTTGAACAGGCTGTGTGGTTTTTTACATGATAAGGAGATACTTTTTTTTAATCTAGTGAGTCCAATGTCTTGATGTAAATTATAGCCTTATAAGTTAATAATAAAAGAACTATTAAAGAGAATATAAAGTCTTGGAAGACTGATTTAATATGGAACTGTTCACAAATTGATTTATTCCCTCCTCTATCCCTTTTTTCCTGAATTTTCAGAATGCTATTCCAACTAGTAACACTGAAAATGTTACTATACTTCATTCATAAGGGCTTTTCAGAATTGGAGTTTCTTTTAATTTGCTGAAAATAGTTCAAAGAAAAGCAAACAGGGTTTTTTCAGGAAGAGGGATGTATGAAAAAATACTGTAATTGCTGTAAGAGTTTTGCCCACTTGTTTTAAACCAGCTTCCTGTCTGATTTAAGGCTGCCTTAGAGTATTTATCACTTTTTACAACTTACCTGATAAAGTGACTTTTAAAAATACAGCTCCTTGTCTCATAATTAATGATCTATACTGCAGGAATTGAAATAGAAATCTGTCTTGAAGAGTAAGTTCAAGTATCCACAATACAAAGCGTGAAGAGATTCATGCCTAAATACCTTCTAAAGTTTTAAGCAAGGCACCATTTGACTCTGCGTACAAAATTATCTGGATATATCTACATTGTGAAAAAGATCAGCAACTGCCAAGCTATTATATCAGGATGATACACAAAATATCATATAGAGGAACTGGCACGATTCCCAGAAACATCAGGCACAGACTTAAAAAAAACCAAACCCTGCTTTTCTGGAAAAAGCCTAGCTGGTTTAGACACAAGAAATCAATGATGTAGATAGTTCCTTCCCATTCTTGACTAGATAATTTGCTTTCATCTCAAGGAGCAGATGGGAGATACATATATATCCTACATGCATCACAGTTCGTAAAGGTTTTAAAATTATTCTGTGGTGTTGTCAGCTACACTTTCCAAGACCAGAATTTCTGTTTCCCATGTGTGTATTTTGCCTCTCATTATGAGGATTTAATGTATACCCAGAAAGTCAGCACCTTTAATCCTCTTCTGGTTCTCGCATAGACTTTTCTTATAGCTTAAAATCCGTTTTTTTCCTCCAGATTAGTATATTTTGATGGAAACTCTTAAGTTTGGTTATGTGTATGCCAGGTAATTCCAGAAATAATCTTTTAAAAAAGCATGCTTTGTATTAACAATTGCACGTGGATGTTGAAGGTAAAATCGTATCCCGTTGCAGCAATTGTAAAGTATAGATCTTTTTTCTGTTCAGGCAATAGCCAAGATTTACAGCACATAACTCTGGGATATAAGTGAAGAAGAAATATTAAAAAAAAATGTATAAAACTAGGACAGAATTAGTATTGAGTCTGTCACTTACCAATACTGGGTAATGGCTTCGAGCTACCAGCAAAAACTGCGTATCACCTATGAAATTACTGATCAATTGATCAATTATTTATTGATGAAAACTCTTCATGTCTCCTTTCCAAATCTTCAGAAGTTGTGAGTGTAGGAAAAGGCTATTGCTGAAGTCAGTGTTATCCTCGAGTCTCTGCTAAGGTCAGGGACTCCCTGTAGGGTGTCAGTTAGCAAAACCAGAGCATAGCAAAGGTTCTGCTCCCAATTTTTAATAGGAAAAATAGAAACTGCTTGGTTTTCTTCTCTTTAATGAAGTTAATTACATGATACAGATGTCCTGGCCACCTCTTGAATGCTAACATCCTTTCCTCCCTCTCAGAAGATGCGCAAATCTTTACTAGCTCAGAAATTTTCCAGTTGTAAAGGCTCCTCAGTGCTTCCACCTAAAATCACGAAACTCGGCTTTTCTGAAGTGTCCAGCTGTTCAGCTCTCACTATCCCTCTAGTCATTTGTCTGTCTATCACCATTCCAATAGGAACTGTATCCTACTGGTATTTTTACACTGACCAGAACAATTAGTTTACCAAATAGTGTTTCCTTTTTTGTCGGCTTTCTCAAGTTTATTTACAAATGTGGTACATTGATGTTATTTTAAACTTACTTAATATGGGAAAAGATAAAGCAAATTGCTCCTCTTGAAGATATTATCTATATCTTAATCTTTTTTTTTTTGTCCCTTAGACTGTAATTTCAGCCTTTTAATGTCAGAGTAGAAAATAAATGTTATAAATTAATGTGTGTTCTGCAGACAGGAAGTGTGGCAACTTATAACTAGATTCTATGATTCTATTCATTGAGAAAAGGCCAAATGTTAGTAAAGGAGAAGGACTTCATGTTGCTTGAAAACAAAGTTTAAATTATCTTTTTCTGCAAAATAAGCAATACATAAGAAACAGCAGGGGATAAAAAAAAGAATTACACTTTTTTTTTTTTTTTTTTTTTAGAAAACAGAAAAAACTTCTTTAAAAAAACAGGTTGCTTTGTTTTTGGAAATTACTATGATGTTCAGGTTGAGAGCAGAGTATAAATACCCTATGAAAATGCAAACACTTCAGCCGCAGAGCAGGCGTGAACCTTTTCTAATAATTAGGATTTCAGCTGGAGTCTCTGGGTCTGCCCCAATTCACTTGAGCCAACTGCCAAGTCATAAATTACAGCTTTGTTGGCTTCTATTACAACTTTATTGACCTTTATCTCAACAAAAAACTTTTTTTAACTATGGCTTTTTCTGGTTTCCAATTAGACATGTTTGGCAGTTTTTCCTTGATGTATGTCTGTGGCACTGCAGGTCGGTGTTTAATTTCTTTTAGATATAAAAACAGAGTAAAACTGTGTCAGCTGCACAAATGGAAAATGAGGATACTGTTTAAAGAAATATTAAATTGAAATAACCATTAACGTGAGACAATCAACCTTCATAAAATACAGTGTCTCTCATCCCTAAGGGAAAGTGAACTAGCTATAGTGGTCAATTATCTCTTCATAATGACCAATTCATTGCTTGTTGACATTTAATTAGATGTACAAAAGAAAAGCTGTAATAAAAAGTACACAAACAATTATTAGGTTCACTTAATTCTAAAAATTGAGTTTTTCAATTCATTGAGTTTTAAACTTGGTTATTTTTTTCCTTTACTATATGAACTTCATGTTAATATTAGCAAATTTCACCGTATCACAGCTGCATTGTACCTGCATCACCATTCTACAGCAAAAGCAATCAGTGATTATTTTTCTTCATCTTTCTTGTATTTCTTTTTAATCTAAGATTACAGTACATCACAGGTTAGAGGTGAAAACAAACAGTAAATTTTCTGGATTTAAGTTCCATGAAACAATGTAACTTAACGTTTTCTCCCAGAACACAGGAGCTGCAAAGCTCTCTACAATCTATTATATATCTATTTCTGGTTCCACCCTTTTCTCTAACTGATAAAATGGAATCAAGGATAATGTGGGCACCAGTACTTTCTGCTCGTCCCCCAGGGTTTTGTAGTCTTCCTAGATTCTGCCCAGGCTCTGGCTTTTGTGTTCCAGTTATTTAGAGGGTGCTTACAAAGAAGGTGGAGACTCCCTTTTTACAAGGGGTCACATGGAAAAGATGAGGGGTAATGGATACAAATTGCTTTTGGGGAGATTCCAATTGGATGCAAGAGGAAAATTTTTAACAAAGACAGCCATCAGCTATTGGAATGATCTCCCCAGGGAAGTGGTAGATTCTCCAACATTGGACACAATTAAGATTCAGCTGGACAAGGCACTGGCCCATGTTGTCTAGACCATGTTTTTGCCAAGAAGGGTTGGACCAGATGATCCCTGAGGTCCCTTCCAACCTGGGATTCTATGATTCTATGAAGTGGATATCTAACTGCTCTTGTAAACACATCAAGTTCATTAATGTAAGTTGTAAACTGCAAATAGTGAGCACTTATATCTATTAAGTCTTATGTTTTAGTCAACCTCAGTTGTTTTAAATCTTAGACTTGCTTTTTTTATCGAGTTCCTGATTTCCTACATCGGATTGACTTCAGCAGATGATGGATTTGTTTATAACCTTTATAAAATCAAGTCACAATTTTATATAAAAGCTTGTTATCTTTACTGTTGTAGTACTGGAACAATAACTATAGGTTAAAGGTCCTACTGAGACAGATAACAATCTCATTGTTAACAGGTACATTTTTTATAACCTGATCCATTTTTGTTCTAAAGCCTCATTTGAAGAGAAAAGATTTTTTTATATATATATAATTACATGAGGAAGTCCCTCAGATGTAATTATATCATATCAGAAATAATTTTAGTCCTATTTTCATATTGTGCCAAGATGGCCTGAGGTCCCACAAGCAAGTGGAGGATACAATGCTCTGCCTCTCTGTAGGCTACTGGTATCCTTACAGATCCTTGGAGATATTCTACCAAAGATACCAGCCACGTGGCACAGGCTCACCTTTACAAATCTCAGGGTCTATCTTGTCTGATATTTCCAGGTGTCTGGTACACACAAAAAGGTTTGGCCACTAGTATCCTCTGCAGTGGCTGAAATTCTGTTGAAGTTCTCACACATAAAGTAGACAATGCACCTAAAGTTGGTGTTGGTTGTTTGAGTTTTTTTTAATTTTTATGTGATTATGGCTATTCCAGTGCTTTTTTGCGGCGTTAAAAAATGTTGCAACGTGAGCTAACAAAACTGGACTGAGCAAGGCACCAAAATTGAATAGATAATAATAGGTGCGAGGAGGTCCTTTAGTAAAATCCGGAAAATAACAGGATTAACATGCAGGACTTTGATGTGAGTATTATCACATAAGAAGTCTGTCTTGCAGGTCCAAACAAGTACATTTAGTGTATTTCCACATGCCGAGTGTTAATTTATTTTCTTTAATGTTTGAGCACCTGAGCCAATCTGCTCTCTGTTCCCACTGGGAAAAGTGCACAGCTTGAAAGAGGCAATGGGAGGACAAAAGCAACCTGTTCCATTTCCCACTGATGTGCCTTTGCAACATCAGGCTTTTTTTCATGCTTTTTAAAAAGTAGGCTCTAAATGTCTGTAATCTTCTCTTCCTTAATCCTAGTCATTTCTACCTAGAATGACTGGGCCATCGGAAAAGTGGGTTAAAATTGTTCTTGAAGCTAGAACTTTGAACTTTGAAAATGAACAAATGAACTCTGTGCTCAATATAAACAATTTATCATAGCGGTGGACTGCAGTGATCATCAAAGCACAAGCATTATCCTTCTTACTTTAAATCCCATCCTTTTACTTAGGATAAAGATAATAATGCCACATGAACTAAAAAACCAGGTAAGTATTTTCTTAGAACAGGAATAGAAATGCCTGACAAAATTGATCACAAAGCAAACTCCAGGGAAGAACCGATTTGTTCCAGGGACAGACTTGCCAATCAATACAGATATGCATGGAAGAAATCTTAGTTGTATCATAAAAAATAAAAAATTACAGTGGATATGGTTAATTATTATAACATAAAAAGAATGGCTTAGTGACTTGAATACTCTTGGGATATGATTTCTCAATTAAATACACTCCTCAGGTTGCTTCATTGTCACTATGAACTGTCATTAGTTTTAATCCAAGTATTAATTATTCAAGGATAATACTTTGATCAACGAAGTCTGGAAGGTAATGCCTAAAAGCAGGAAGGTTCTTTCCTTTGCACAGATCTGTCCAGTTGCCCAACCACCACATCTTTGGGAAATCCTGTTACTCTGCCATGTAGTTGGAGGGAGAGGTTGACCTTCAGCAGCCCTAAATAGTAAAGCCAGTCAGTAAAAAGGGGCTTTTATCCAACATTTGGAATTTATACATCTCTGACAGTCTTTTGTGAAATTAAAGATAAAAATCCACAGGATCACTTAAAAATATTCATAAGGCAATTATGTTAGAAACCAATCAGATTAATGCATAAAATACAAAAAGTAATATTGATCAGGTTACATGGACATTATTTACAGAAAAGTGAAACTAAATGCACTAGAAATACTGCAAATTTAATTCAGACTAGCAAAAATGTGAGGTTTCTTTAAATTAGCATTTATCTAAATACTCTGTATAGTCTGAAACAATATAGAATTTGGAAATAAATAGGGTTTTTCAAATGGGTATTTCTTATTTTGGATATGACTTTAAAGCTGTATCTTGGCGAAAATGTTATCGGCAACAGGGCTTACTTGAAATTCCTTTCCATTTAGTATCAAATACATACACATTATCATGGTAATTTGGGATAAAACCAATGAATCTGTGACATTTCCCAAAGGACAGAAATCTGATTTCATTTATCTCTGTTGAGAAAACTTTGCTTTTTGTTGCCTTTTTTTTTTTTTTAATGCTAATTGTGGCAATACTTTCAAAACAAGTTCGAGATTTCTAAATGGAATGCTAAGTAGTGGGTTGAAAACAGGTTTTCCAAGATAAATCCTGTTAGAAGTGATTCTTTTTCTAGAAAGAAATGCCAAAGAGATTGTTTTAGGTAGAGCTTTTGTAAGTTTTGTAGTGTTCTGCAAAACACTATTTTTTACCTAGTGGATGCTGATAGTAGAGATAATAACTGTTAGACAATATGTCATGTATTTTTCCCTGGTGTCATGCTCACTGGACCAATCTGCAAAGTGAAAATCCCATTTCTGTATGGTCAATTCAGCTTATTAATGAAATTAAAAGTTAAGTGTCTGTTACGCTTTTAAAGAGGAAATAAATAGGTATCAATGCTAATGTAATCTGTTTCACCTGAAGGTTGACAAAATAATATTTGAGATATTGAATAAAAGTGTTACTGAAATTTTCCTGCATTTTTTGGTGGTGTTATCTGCTTTTAATCAGAATCTAAAAAATGGAAATATCAAAATCTGATCTGCTTTCATTATTCTGGCATTGAACAGAAATGTAAATAAGCATTTCCATGTTGATGCAACAACATGTGTCCTGTTGTAAAATGTTGCAATCATCAGATACATGAGTTTCTTGATTAAAAAAAAAACACCCTGTGTTTTATGTGGATTCAAGGTGAGTTCTGAATGCAAGGAAAGCAATGCATTAGCTTCTGCTAATTGGGGAAACACGAATGTGAGTTATTTATATACTAATTCATCAACAGTCAGCTAGGATCTGCTACTGGAAAATGAAACCCTATATGTGTATCAGAATGTGTCATATTATGGGAGATGAGATTAGAGATCACACAGGAAAAAAAAAAAGTAGCTATTGACAAAAAAGGTCCTGACTGATTTTGTGATTATCCTGTGATTGTACTATTCCTTTTCTTCAATATTTTTGTGACTACAAGAAAACAGATAAGATGGGACATTACAGGTAGCTATTGTCCTCCATCGCTGCCTTTATTTCATCAGAATGTACATCTTCAGTATCATGTAGTTAATAAAATATATATGTATTGGAAAAACAGTCCAACAGTGCCAGCTAACAGCTTAGCAAAAATACAATTATCTGTACTGCCTTCTCCCATCCAGTTTACAGCCCCAGTCTGATAGATACCCTCTAGCTTTACCTGGAAACAGAATATTAGATGCTTAGCAATTGGTCAATTCTAGATATAGTACAGAATAATCAGTCAGAGAAAAGCTTAGTGGGAGGCTTCTTTCTGGTTCCAACAAATTGAAATAAAAGAAACAGTTTGCACATACCATCGCATTTTAAGAACTCCTACTGTCATAGACAACCCTGTTAAATCTAATGCTATAATGATACTGCCTCAACTCCTTCACCTTTTATTTTCTGTATTGTACTTATCTGCTACAATGTGGAGCTCAGAGTATCTCAGGAATCTGGATGTTTTCCCTTGATTTTGCTCATTTCAAGATATCCACATGATGTATGAGTCTTTTTGCAAGTAGTGCCTGGAATTCATCTCCAGTCCTCACTACACACATTTGCTGAGGAAACCACTTTGGTTTACGTTTCTAAAAGACCGTTCACAGATAATCTAATATTGAGAAAAGCATGCCACTGATCTAAGAAATGACGGAAAATAGGCAAAATTTTCACGTGATAACAGCTCGTGGGATGGAACCAAATATAGCTTTGATATAATTGCTGGCTCCATTTATTCCTCTGAATAAATCAGAGGTGATGTTGACCAGTTAAATGTATAATTACTGTAATCCATCAAGATGTTAAAAAATTAGAAAATATTCCCTCCATGTATATATTTGGAGTATGTTTTTTCACATTGTGTAATTACCATTAGTAGGTCCAAGCAGTCTCCTAGGATTATGTATAAATAAATGAAGAGATGAAAGGAATGCCCTCATTTTAAAAAGGTGCAGACTACTAGCAAAATCCCTACCCTGATTAATCACAGTTTTTGCTGAGCAAACTCAGTCTGCACAGCTTGAGGTAGCAGTTAGAAATCCGAGGACGGGTCAGAAGAACAAAGAGACCTGGGCAAGGAGTCCTAGCACAAGGCACACCTCAGGTGCATCATCTATGTTGCCTTCCAGTTGCTGCTGTGATGGTTATACAGTTGTGGGAAAGCAAAAAGGGGGAAAACATGGGTGAAAAGAGGAAGAAATAGAAGGGAGGAAAGAAGGGAAGAAAGGTTACATAAAATCATTTCTGTTGGAAAAGTCCCTTGGGATCATTGATTCCAACAATCTACCCTACTCTACAAACTTCTCCCCTACACCATATCCCCCAACACCACATCTAAAAGACTCTTAAACTCATCCAAGGATGGTGACTCAACCACCCCTTGGGCTGCCTGTTCCAGTGTTTGACCACGCTTTCTGTGAAGAATTTCTTCCTAATGTCGGATCTAAACCTACCCTATTGCAGCTTGAATCCATTCCCTCTTCTGTCACTAATTGCTTGTGAGAAGAGACCAGCACCAACCTCTCTACAATGTCCTTTCAAGTAGTTGTGGAGAGGGATGAGGTCTCCCCTCAGTCTCCTCTTTCTCAAACTAAACAGTTCCAGCTCCCTCAATCGTTCTTCATACTATTTATTCTCCAGGCCCTTCACCAGCTTCGTTGCCCTATAAAAAGAGGAAGAGAGGGAGAGATTATTTCTCGATATCTTGATATCCACCTTAGTGATCTCCTCCTAGAAGACTGAAAAACAGCTAGAACGAGATCTTAAAGGACAGATGGCATAGCATAACTGATGAAAATCTGTTCTCATTTCTCAGATTCAAACTTTGCCCAGTATGTGTGGTGCTGAGAAGTTGTGGACTGCAGTTTATATGTATAGTTCCCCACTCGTCGTGTCATGAACGTGCACTTCTACATGTTTTCTGAAGAAATGGAACCAAAACAAATTTAAATATGAAATTAAGATGTAGTCCTTGTATTTCTGGCCATAAATAGCTATGTTGGTGTAGTGGATTCATAGTCAGCCATTTTAATAGGTAAAAGTCAGGAGATGAACTTCAAAATTCATCTGTGCTGTCAAACTGGCCTTAAAAATAGATGTGATTTTTCTAGCCTGCAAGGAGTGTTTAGTGCTGCTTAGATGCAAAGTTTACGTGTTCCTTAAATGATCTGAGACCTTTTCCTAATAACATTCTCCAGGGAAGTTGCATCCAGCTGAGGGAAAGGATGACCAGAAAGACAAAGTAGCAAAAGGGTTTTGCAGCAACATTGAACAAATAGAAGGGAGACAATATGTATGTGCCAAGTTAAGAAGAAAAAAAAATTCTTTTTAGGAGTGGCAAGAAGCTTCAATCATATCATATTTTGCATCATTTAAATGACATATTTTTCTTGTCTTTCTCTATTCGAAACTGTGACTCCAGTTTATTCGGTTCAGCAGAAGACACAAAGTTGAGACCATAACAGGACAAATTCAGTTGAAATTACTGTCTTGATGTTATATTTTTCAGAATAGTTAAGAAGTAGAACAGCTTGTGTGGTAGCAAGCTCAAGTAAATGCTGTAAACATGTTTTCTGTAATTGAATCTTATTAGCTTTAATTCATATTCTACATAATTAAGTAATTCTTTTTTGTAATGTCGTATCAGTCAAAATCATCTATTTTTAGTGTGTGAAAGCAAAATGAATCTAAAGCTGTTTATATAACAGCAAATAATTTTATTTTGTTTCAGGGTTTTTTCTTTTTCTTTTTTTTTTTTTTTTTTGAAGAGGATTCATCTTGACTGGAAAATATTAGTTTTAAATAAACACTCTGGCTTTGACATGAGTTTGAGTGACTTCTCTGACTACAAGGGAACTTGTACTCATGCAATATGCACTGAAAGCTTTTAAAGGTGCTAGAAGTAATGGTTATCTGAACTGGAGCAATCATGCTTGAATTATTCCACAAAAAATCCTGATCAGATTGCTTTTTTACAAAGTCAAGAGTTGTCTTTTACTCTTCCCATTTTCAGTTCTCCATCTCGGCTTTCATTTAAAATAAAAACCATTCTAGCCGTGAAATCTGCTGAAACAACCTGTGTCACTGTGTTTAACAGTTCATGCCTCTAAAGCTGGTGATGGTAGAATCAGCTTTGCATTTAAGGCATTGGGTTCACAAAAGCCACTTGTCAATAACCAAAACATTTTTTTGGGATACATGACAGCTTTTGACTGGGAGCCAGTCTAAGATAAAACAGTGTTTGCTCACTATTAAGTAAGGAATAATCAGATTACAGCATTTTCTTGAGCCTTGCTTGTGAACTCTGAATGTAAGACTTGGATGAGATTTGGAGCACATATCTCATTCTGCCTCAGTAAAGCCAGGGATGTGAGCATCAAACTCCTTGTGCAGGATGTCCAAATTTTGCATTTATCAGAAATGTTCTACTTTCCAGTCCCATGGGAAGTCCAGCGGCTGCTTTGTGCTGATTGGGTGCTTTTCAGTACTTCTGAATGCCATGATATTCCACTTACAGTTCCATTTCGTGTCTTATCCTTTCATTATTTCTATGGGATGATATATTTTTAACTGTAAACTCTATTTTCAGAATCTGTTTTTAGCTGGAGACTTGAAATTTACTCTTTTAGTCAATTCTAATCTCCGCTTTGGGGGAGTGTTTTTCCTTAAATCAATCAAGATGGAGCTTAACATGTGGTGAGAAATTTTGAACAACTATACAAAATTATTGAGGGTGACATTTTTGCGTGGGTCTTCCAATTGCAGAGAGCTTGGCTAGATGACACGGAGCATATAAAAACCACTGCCCTGAAACCTTTTTGACATGGTATCTTACCATATGAAAATGCTGGAATTTAACATGTTGTGCAGGGGTGACTCTTCATTAATACGCCTACAGAGGAGCAGTGCACACTAAACATTCTGGCTTACTGACAGGGCTATATTAAAACAAAATAGGAGTCTTGAGATAATGACAGTTTTGTATCTGGAACAGAGAAGTGCGTGAAATAGATCTTTACTTAGACAAAGAAGAAACAATTTTCTCCTTTAAATGTATATTCAATCTTAATAAATGGACAGCCAATGAATTTAAGATGTGCTGCTATACTCAAACTATGTACAATATTTAGAATGTGTAATTGGGCTCTTGCCAGTGTAGAAACATAATTTCCCTTGTTACAAGACTGGGATTTTGAAAGGAATATGTAAAGACTTAAATTAGCATTGGGAAAAGTTGCAAAAGTTTCTACACAGAAAACTCCAACTCAAGAAATCCTCAGTAAATATCTTGGAGGTTTTTTTTTTAATTAGGAGGGGAAAAAAAACCCACAAAAATTTAAATATAGAGGTGGAAGAAAAGAGTAGGCAAACCTTGCTGTAAAATCAGTGGAGTTAATGTTGGCAGGAAGTTCTTGATTCTTTTCCTTTTTAATTATGGGATAGATTTTCTCATTAAGCTTCTCTATTTAAAGCTAACTATAATTGGCTTGCGTAGTAAAAATAACGATGACAAACACAGATTAGGATGCATCTTTGTATGGATGAGTACTTGAGAACGAAGGCTCTGGCAGAAAGTGACTCGAAGGGAATAGTTGAGCCTCCTTTGTCACAGGTGAGAAACACTTCATTTCGACTCATGGAGAGTGTGAAGAGAAGTCCCCTCTCTGGCTGAGCATGCCTCGGTATTGCCAGGGTCAGAGGGTTGTGGTGTGGAGTGAAGCTGCTTAGTTGAGTCGTTTTACTGCTGGATGTGGCCATTGATTTTCAGGCTTTGGTTGTAATGGGAGACATGGGAGGTCAGTGCCATGTGCCCTCTGCCCTGTACCGTGCAGGACATCTTCCTAGCCTGGCAGGCAGGCCTCTTGGTTCCCCACTGCCTGAGTTCTTTCTTTCAGGTTGCTGATAAGCCCATGGCTTCAAAGAGCCACCTCATGTTCTCTTCTCTGCAACCTCTGCCTAACATCTTGGCAGCGTGTGCCACACACATCAGGATGAGGTGTAATCCCAGGCTCTTCTGTGGTTTTACTATCACTCGCTACTGGGTGGTGGACACCGTTGCTAAGTGGGCATGAACAGGAGGTATTTTAAAGCTATGCCTGTGACAACACAGTCTTGTGACTTGACCGGAACATCCAAAAGGCTCTGGCACACACCTTCTCAAGAGCGTGTCTTCTTTTTTTTACTATCTGTGAGGTAAAAAAAACAAAAGAACCAAAAAAAAGAGAAAAACCCTGATCACAGAATCATAGAATGGTTAGAGTTGGAAGGGACTTTGAATATCATCCAGTTCCAATCACCCTGGCACGTGCAGGGACCTCCCACCAGACCAGGTTGCTCAAAGCCCCATCCANNGGGGCAGCCACAGCTTCTCTGGGCAACCTGTTCCAGTATCTCGCCACCCTCACAGTAAGGAATTTCTTCCTAATACCTAATTTAAATCTCCCCTTGTTCAGTTTAAAACCATTGCCCCTTGTCCTATCATTCCACTCCCTGATCAAATGTCCCTCACCATCTCTCCTGTAGCCCCCTTTAGGTACTGGAAGGGACTATAAGGTCTCCTTGGAGCTTTCTCTTTTCCAGGCTGAACAGCCCCATCTCTCTCAGCCTGTCGTCATAGCAGAGATGCTCCAGACCTCTGATCATCTTTATGTCCCTCTGCTGGACCCATCCCAACAGGTCCATGTCCTTTCTGTGATGAGGACCCCCGAGCTGGACACAGAACCCCAGGTGGGGTTTCACCAGATGACATGTATTGCACCAACAACTTGCTGAGAGGACTAGGAAGATTTTTAACGTACTTAAATCCTAATGGGTGCCTAAGATCTAACTCCTTTCAGTGGTAGGTAGATGAATAAATAGGAGGAATGCTATTGAAGATCTTCATAACTCAGTCCCTCTTTGTTAAAATATAGGTCATGGTCAGTTACCCATAGCAGCAACCTTTCTTTCTAAAATGAGTTGTTTGCACTCAGTCTGGTAATAGCAGTCTGCTTGTGTTCATTTGTTTATGCGAGTTACTATATTTGTGTTGTTCTGCAGTATTTATTTAAATTATATTTCCTTTGAGTATGACGGGTAGTACTGGTTTAAGAATAGTTGTGAAACCACTTATTCTCAATTTATTTCTTCCACAAAAATTGTTTTTCACTCATTCAGCCACCCACAGAGAACTTTGTGCCCATGGAAGTAATTCACTGTGATTACCAAAATTTTCTTTCAAAAAATAAATATTTATGAGTAGATGAGTACATACAGGCATTGCCTATATATTTTTTTGTTATAAAGACTTCCAAACTCCCAAATTCGTTTCAGAAATAATGAAAGATTTCAAGAAGCAACCAAAGTGTTTTCCAGGAACATTACTCACGAAGTCCAAGCACTTTGCAGCAATAACGTCCCAGAATGTCCTGATTCTCACACAATCTGCAAATGGAATACATAATTTGTATGCATAAAGAAACATACTTGATCACAATAATCTAAATCAGCAATGAGTCATAGTTAAATGTATAATTGCAGTTTTGATTTCAGTATCAAAATATTCATAGTTTTTATTACGTGACAAGTATCTGATGACAGTTATTTAGATTAGAAGTTCCCTGATTGTTCAGAATAATGCTATGTGCGTGGCCAATTTTTTTTTAATCTTGGGAAAATAGGAGAATATTGATCACTTCCCCAATTGTGTTATTATTAAATTTACATTTCAATTCATTAAATTCATGTGTATATGTATATTTGCTTAATTTTTTTTTTAGAGTGGTGTGGTTTTTCAACAGCAAAATTGTGTCAGATTTCATAGATCTTTATACTTTATGTATGTCAGATAAATGTTAGTTATTTATAGAGAAAGTGGAGGAGTGATGCAGGTACAGGTAGTAAGAGAATCAGTGTAATGGGATGAGTGGGTGCAACCTTTTATTCAATAAAAACACACATTGGACACCTCTGGAGAGATGTAACATGTTCAGCCTCTTCAGTATTGGCTTCAATCCCTTAAGACTAAGAATGTATTTATTAACCACTGAAATGTACTTAGGTATTTTAAACCACTAATGACCTATTGCTGGCAACATTCTATTTTAATAATTGCATTGATCTACATTTCAAAATCATTTCCTCATTGCTTGTGGGTGCCCACTCTGATATACCTTAACACTGGTTTTCAGGAGAGGAAAGTCTCTGTAAAACCAAGGGGGAAAGAGGTAAGAAATGAGTACCTCTTTTTTATTAATTTTTAACCCCAAATTAACATTTCAACCAGTGCCCTATGTACATTCGTCACTTTTACAAAAATTGCATTGGATCCTGAATTCTCTGTTCCCCTCCATAGACTTGGATTGTTCAAACATGGTTAGCACAGGGGTGTTCTAAACCCCCATTAATATATAAAATTTCACTAACTATGTTGGAATAGATAGACAGAGGAACAGATAAATGAATGCAAGATGTATAATTTACATGACCAGATCTCTAAATGTGGAAAAGTTCACCTGAGAAATACATTAAATCGAAGAGAAGAGGTAAGGAGTGGAATTGGAACTGTAAATTAACCATATATTTCTGGCACCATATAGCCTCCAGGTCTTATTTTCATTAATTGCACAGATTTGCATCCAACCATCAGGGCCTGAATTGCTGTAACTGGTTATGCTTGGAAGAGCTCTAATGAACTGGGGCTAAGAATTTATGTTACCCTTTTGTATATTGTAATATACAATGCAGTCACTAAATAATTGTTTTAATTTTACAAAACGAAAGGTCTTTCATGCCTAGTAAGTTGCAAGCTTATATTCTTCATGGAAACTTGTGATTTATTTATCTACAAATAAATGCTTAGCTGTAACTAAGCATTAGAGACAGTAATTGACAAAAAAGCTGGTGCAGCCAGAGCTGCACCCCAGCAGAGAATCACTGCAACAACCAGTTAAAAACTTCCAGGCCAAGAGGCTCATTTCAGTTTCAATTCATTTTGTATGTGAGTTACTGTTGTCCTGGTTTTGTCTTTTAAAATTCCTTTAAAGTATCAGTCCCTTCATGTTCAGTTCTTTCCAGATAACTTTTTTCTCTCCACTAAGCTTTTGAGTGTAGCCCCACTTTTCAGTTGGAGCTACTTAAAGCTCCACACTTTTAAGTTTAGTTTTTTATTGAGTATCCTTGTGTTTTTCAGAGTGGTTTCCTTCAGACTCAATATTCATTAAAATTAAATGGGGCTTTAGGACACTGGAAAACAAACATCTGTAAAGAAGATGTGACTGTGTGGGGTTTTTTTTTTTTGCTTTGTCCTTACATAGGGTATGAGTTGCCAGGCCAAACTGAGATGCTTAGTCT
Source organism: Scolopax mira (assembly GCA_004320125.1). NCBI lineage: Eukaryota > Metazoa > Chordata > Aves > Charadriiformes > Scolopacidae > Scolopax > Scolopax mira. The sequence continues at coordinate 54,668 of BJBW01004878.1, forward strand.
GCTGTAATTAGGGTAGCTGTACCGAATTCTTGAAATGTATGACCTTTTGGATTCAACCTTGTAAAAGCATGTCCTCCAAGACCAGGACAATGCCTTGACTCCCGTGGTTCTCTCTCCCAAAGGACAGACTCATCTGAAAAGCACGTGAAGAGAACCCAGCTTGATTAGGACGGTTATAGGAGTAATCACTGAGCAGTGGCAGGGACGTAGGACCTGGGAATGCCACAATTCATTATTCATAACACACACATCCCTCTACTTAATAAGTCTTGAATACAAACATTATAAGCAAAGGATGCTCTCCTTCAGCTGGCTGGCTTCCAGGGCCATTCTCTTGTACCTCAGAATGCATGTTTGTCAGGAGACTAATGTAAAGATTTTCTGATTAGTTTCGCAGTAGTAGATATGCTCTGTTACAAGGCAGCAATTTTCTGATGATACACATAGCAAATGTTAAAATAAACATTTAAGACTTTTACATTTTCCTGGCCCATTAGACCAATTGCCCATTAGACCAGATTCACAGGTGACCTAGAAAGGGTCACCTGTGAATCTGGGAAGTCTTAAGTAAACTGAAAATTAAAATGTTGGTGGCTCCTAGTGTAGTCTGGATTAGAGAATAAAACAAAACTTAATGTTTAATGTTTTGTAATCCTCATTGCTAACCAGCCACTTCTCCATGAAAAAAAAAAAAAAGTATCTGTAAACATTTATTTTGTTTTATAAGAGAAAAGAACTGAGAGTGTTTTAAAGTCTGAGTAGCTGAGCTGGGATGAAAACTGCCATTAGCACTTTTACACCTGATTTTGAGCTGCTGAAATCAGTGCTGTTCCAGTGACGAAGCAGCGTCAGCCCATCCATTTGGGATTTAACTCTGGCCTTTGAGAGCTGCTGTCCTGGACGTGTGGAGAAGTTAAATAAGAACAACTGACTCCATTCCAAGTTTCCTGGGTTTTCATTGTGAGATTTCTCATGCTGCTGTAGCTGGTGAAGAGACTCTTGTGTGCTTCATCTCTTGCCACAATTCCTGCGAGCTTGAACAGTTTCTGTGTTAATGGAGGTGGGTTGCTTTTGGTATTTATCAGGTTTCCATTCACAGCTGCCAAGAAGAGTGCCAGCTTGGGGCTGCAAAGTTGTATTACTCTGTTTGGGTCTCTAAATAAAATCAGTATTAAGACTGTCAACTAATTTGTAGCTTCTCTGGCAGGCAGTAATGACTTTTTTTGGATGTTGTTGATAGGAAGTAGAGTGAAGCAACCAAAGCTTAGTGAGATGAAAAGCTTCACATCCCACTGATGCCTTGAGTGATGGTAGGCTGCCAGTATTTGAATTAGATTCTTCTCTCAAATATATTCATCTTTGCTTTCAACAAAGGTAAAATTTTCTGGATAAGATGTGCTTCCTTCCCTTCAATTTCCACTCTGTATCGCAGCTTTATCCCTTTATTCTGCACAGGGTTCTGTCCATCAGTTCTATATTCCCCATCCAAACACCAGTTTAAACACCCTGACTGCTAGATCAGGGTTTTCCTCTGCCTCTGGTGGCTCGTGGAATTTCTCCAAGTCTTTTGATGGGGTGAAGTTTGGTGGTTTTAGGAATTGGCTGCTTCTCAGCAGCAGCGTTGCCCTCTGGTGGAGGCAGGATTCTCAGGGTGGAGAAAGGGGGCTTTCCAGGGAAAACAGACCACCTGCGTGGTGGGGAGTGATGCTTTTTGTGGGTTACTTTTCTAATTTGGGTGTAACATGGCTTCTCTCAGAAACAGTGCTTCATATTCTGGTTTCAGATGTTGTGAATGTGAATACATGCCAGGAATCAAAAGATTGTCTCAACATTTTCTTTCCCTCCACCCCATATATTGTTAGCATTTTCAGCTCCTGCCTGATTTATTTTGTAAACCGTTGGATACAAGAAAGAAAAAGGTACATGAATTGTCTTTTTTTTTTTTTTTTTTTTATTCTACACAAATCACTAATTAAGAGGATGGGTAAAATATTAAAGCTACATTGCAGACTCTATAACAAGAATCTTACCAAATCCAAATTTGTGTGATGTTTCCCAATTCCTATTCATATAAAATGCATGTCATTAGTGATCACTGCATTAAGCAGAGTCTTATGGTACTCTAAGAAAACTTCAGTGTACAAGGAGAGTGAGTACTATAAGCAAATGTCTTAGATAATATATGTATAAATTGAGCATGAGGGGAAAACGCTTTTCAGAAGACAGAAAAACTGTTTGCTGGCACCATTAAAATTACTTCTAAAATATGCTTAATTCAGACTTCCTATTTCTAGCTGGGCTAGAAATGCTATAGTCTGAGTCCAAATAACACTCGAGGGATATAATGAAGTTGGTCAGCAAAAGAGATGTAAAATAACTCAAAAACATAGAAAAAAAGAGGACTCCGGGACTGAAGGCTTTGGAAATGGAATGTAGTTCTCTATGCAAGTCAGTAATTAGGCTACAGTTGATGATGATAAGTCTCTGATGGCTTCTTAACTTTCCTGCATTAAATGAGAGACCAGACCTTTGGCTGCAGTTTTGAAAGAAGAAGCAAAGGATTGAGAGGCCTTTGGAGCCCAGCTCCTATTTACATACATTCTGTTGACTTAAAGTTTAAAATTTGTCACAGTACTTAGTGCTTTGGTTTCCCTCTGGTATTAATTTCAGTTACTTTTAGCTTGTATTTCTTCTTGCCGGCCGGCTCTAGAATAATATAATTGAATTCTCACTTTTCACAAAATCCTGGGGCACTGAGCAATATTCTATGCCTAATATTTTGTTCTGAGAATAGTAACAAGACTATGAATACACAGCAACGAAAATAGTCCATTTAAAGACTTCTTATTTGTGAGACTTCCAGCAACTGTATTGTTTGCACACACAAGAAACTTTTTAGTTTGGGGGTTTTCTTCAAACCACTTCTTTGGATCCTTCATTTTTATGTCAAGGGAGTTTGTTGTTCTTTTATAATTCCATGGAAGAATCATGTATTAAAAGCTGGGTTGTCATTATTCAATGTAAAAAACGAGGAGGATATTAAGATATATGAAGGATTTAATAATTAAACATTTTTTATTAATCCTATTATATTGCTGTCAGGTGAAAATGTCATGCTTTCAATCTGGAAAAGACTGTGGAAGTGTTTTAAAATATGAAAAAATGCAAGTTCTTTTATGAGGAGTTTAACTGTATAGATTTTATATAATGGAAAGGGGCAAACTGAGCTGCAGCTGGGAGTTATTTGGACAAAATCTTTTCACATTGTCTTTTGATCCCTTTCCCCCCATAAACTCAAGCGATAACAAGAACAATTAGTAGATTTTTTTTGTTGTTCTTTTCTTCCTTTGCTGCTATCATTCATTATTGTTTTAAAAAATGCAAATACTTAGAAGAGACATTGGACCAATATCAATAGACTAATATCAATAGAAAGCTCATTATGGAAAACAAAAAACCATTTCTCTATCAGTAATACGTAGCTAGAAATATGATATGAGGGCCAGTGAAGCAAATTCTAGTTTTGATTGATGTATTTCTAGCTAAAATCTGAAAGTATCTTTAGGAAAATCACAGTGTCAGTGCTTTTAGGTTATTTAGTTATGGAAAATGATTGCTATTTGAATGGAGGGGGAGATTAAAATCAGAGATAAATTCCCTTTAAATCTGAAAGGAAAGATCTTAAGAAAAAGAACTAAGTCTTCTCTCGTTTAACAAGTTTTGATGAGACAATCTTGAAATATCATATATCTAAAACAGATTTGGATTCCAACGACACACAAGCTGAAATTCCATGTGTTGCCTCATCTCTTCCTTTTCAGAGATAATTCTAAGCACGTATAATAATAGACTTACAACCATAATGATGGTATTAACTGTTTTGCATTACACATTTTGTTCCCATTTGATTTTTTTTTTTCCTTGCTCCTAATGAGTAGGGGATGTTTTCAGATTTCTTTACAAATACATTATCATTTTTTACCTAAGAGATACACTTTTTATTTAGAGTGCTTATTTCTAAGTCTCTTTTTCTCTCTCTCTTTTATTAGTCATATTTGGAATAAAAAGCATGAAAGCGTTATCTCCCTATTTCTCGCAGAAGATTAATTGGAGTTGGGAGCAGTTGCTTGAAAGTAAATTTGCAATGAAGCTTGTTTTTCAAAACTGCTTGTATTCATAAACCATCTGCCAGTTCCTCCTTAATTTACCAAAGCTTCTAGGACAATCTTTGCCTTTTATGGAAACATAAGGGAAAACCAATGCTGAGAAGTTTTGATCTGGTGAAAAAAGAAACTAAAACCTCAATGATTTTTTCAACAACAACAAAAAAAAAGCTATGAAATCAGTACAGTATTTAGGCAAAGTTTTTTTGCCAGTTTGATTATTTGTTCTGTATCTATGTGAAATGGAAGCTTATTTACATGTGTCAAATGATAGGAAAATTCAACAGTGTGTATATGGATTTTTGCCTCTGTTTTATTCTGTTTTATTTTTTGTTTTTCCTACCATATTTTTTCTAACTACTTTGCAGTTCAGTTTAGCACTGAATATGATTCTTCCAGGGTGTAAGGAAGAAGGGAAGTTATCTAGTATCAGACAGTAAATTTTGGAAGAGCCTTCTTAAGTAATCTGCAGCAGAAGTGACCCTTTACGTCACCTCTAGTATATGGCAAGGTAAATGCAACAGGATTTTGTGTGCATCCACAAGTATTGTTAATTTATTTAAGTAGTTTTTAATGGCCTCACTTGCATTTTTTTTCATATTTAAAAATTTCATATAAATTAATGTGCCTCCTATCTCAGTTAAAATAAACTTTACCTTCTTTGATCTGTTCTGCTTATCCTCAACTTGCATGCCCCTCCAATCACTTCTAATCAGTGCAGTTCTTTATGAGCTGTTGTTTTCAATCTTGTAAAATACATCCCATGAGAGCTCTTCCATCAATGCATTATCCTTCCTGGATTATCACTCCGTTCAGTATTAATTCATGAGATTGATTCACCCCCTTCCTTGTAGAGAAATATTAACATGTAATTAAGATACAAATCCAAATGTGAGAACATAATAACAGGAAAGCCATCTGAGGGAAACAAAATCACAGCAGTGACATGTTCTAGAAGAGGGCTGCAGCTGAAGATTAATTGGTGAGCACTCACACTGACAGCAGATAACTCATGTGTTGCATTCAGAGAGGGAATGAAAGAGCTGGAATCCGCAGACTCTTTGCCATAAATAAAGAAGACGCTTTTCTGCAGAGCAATTCCTAAATCTGCTTACATTTCAAATGATTCCTCATGTTGAAGATAATTTGCTGCACAATATGCGAGATCTGTGTAGCTCCACTGTAGTCGGGCCAATTCACGCCCTCTTGGGACCTGCCCCTTCTATGTCACTTAGAGTGTCAATCAGCAGCTGTGAATTCAAACATGAGCAAACTTTTATTAAGGTCACGCTACTGGAGCAGCAGAAGGGCTGATGGCATTCTCAATTTGGGCTTGGCATTTTCTGCTCGAATCTTACAGGATGCATAAACACACAGGGCAACATTTTGTTATCTGGAATTATATTTTGTGTTTAAGTGAGTGTGTATGCATGGGGTTCTCACTAAAACCTTATATTTCTTAAGGAACTAACCAGCTTCACTAAAAGATGTATTTTTTTAATACATTTTTATGCTGTTGAAAGACAGGTAAATTTTTTTAAGGGGGGATATTGCAGTAGATTATTTACGAAGAGAGGTAGAAAATTAAATTTCATTTGGAGGTTAAAAAAGAATAGCTTAAAGTCATGTGTCTGCAAATGACTTTATCTTTGTTAAAGATTTTATTGCCCTGCAAAGAGGATCCACACAAAATTACTTGTTCTGAGAATACCACAGAATGAAGAGCACAATTCCAGTAACACCTTCAGAAAGTGTTATCAATAAATGAAAATGCACATACAATTAGATACTAAAATATTCATATATTTGTGCCAATGGAACAGTTACATTACAAAAAGATAAGAGCAAAGGTAGATGATGATGCTACCAGCTAAACCTTTTATAAGGTATGACTGAATCAGATGGATACAAAATGGAACCCATATGTTGAGTATGAATTCCAAATGACTAAAAAGTCTCACAGAAAATGTAAGTTGCAACTAAACTTCAAATTGAAAAGTCTTAGGGGTTTTAAAGGCTTGGGAAATTCAGGATGGAGTGGGGAGATTTCCCAGAATACGGAACTAACAATATGACGTTCCAATAGCTTGGCCATCTCACATCCCAGATAGTATTTCATTGGTGTCAGGACAAATGAGTTTAAACAGGCATCTAAGCAGGTTCTAGTGCACAAACAAATGAAGAAAAGTCATCACAAGCTGCCTGTAAATAAGGCCAATGAGCAGCTTGGCTTTTAATACTGGTGGCTTTTCTTTCTTCCATGCAAAGTTTAGTAGCTATTTTTGGGAAGGAGTCTCTCTTCCCTGAAACTTCCCTAATGATGGCTGATTTTTACCACAGTGAGGTAGGTTGAATGTGAGGCCTTGCTGTCTGTAACTGTATCTTCTATCTGGTTTTCTCTAAAGTCTGTAATAGGAATACAATTGATCCCCTTTCTTCACCCTCCACTCCCATTCTCCACTCTCAGTGAAAGGATAAACTTGACTGACACGCTGAAAACCAACTGGGAGTGCCACAGCGGCTGTATCAAAACTCAGATGTCCTGTCTTTTGCAAATAACAGGCACTAAATAGCAGCAGCCATTTTATGATTATGTAGTAGCTGCTACAATAGTGCAGTCATTGAAACAAAAATGAAAAAAAATTGCATGAACAAATTACACGGGATGTGAAGACAGTGAGTAGTGGCCATGAAAGGGGGCCTACAAGGGAGATGGGGAAGGACTCTTTATCAAGAAGTGAAGCAATAGGACGAGGGGGAACAGTTTTAAACTGCAAGAGAGGAGATTGAGACTAGATAGATATTAGGAAGAAATGTTCCTGTGAGGGTGGTGAGACACTGGAACAGGTTGCCC
>BJBW01004878.1:61708-94795 GCA_004320125.1 Scolopax mira
TGATCTTCAAGGTCCCTTCCAATCCAAACCATTCTATGAAGTTCAAGTAAACATTTGTAACCTTACACAGTTGTATTTAATACTGCAGTGCTCACCCCTCTGAAAATCAGAATCATTATGATGATTTCATCCTTCAGGAAACACTGCTGATCTCCTTCAGGCGGCAGGGATCTAGAAAAGTAGTTCTTAATCATTAAACAATTATCAAAACGTGATCATTATAAATCCTGACTTCTCATTAGGAGTATCATATAAAAGTGTCAGGTTTGCGGTGCTGGCTTTATAGGTAGGTTATGCAGGCACATACTGCATGTCCTAAATGCTGCACTAATGGTGAAGGCTGCATATGAATGGAAACACCCTGTTCTGTCTTCCTTCCCATCATCACATTTGAAATACGTCCACAAGTGGCCAGTACAAAGTTAGACACGATGCCAGTTTGGACTGAAGATTGTATTTATCTTTTGATGGATTGTGTAATTATACCCAAAATAATTAGGATTGGCTTGAAAAACTGTCTATTCTGCTGGCCTTTTTCAGCCATCCTTTTTACAATCATCCTGTCTGAACTAATAGAAAGTAAATAATGGTTAAAAGGTAATGAGAAGTAATGGACCTTAAACAGATTGACTGTTGATTGGGTACCACCAATTTGCAGTATTTGTGCTTCCTTCAGGGCCCTTGAGCTGTACAGCTACCTAGCAACCATGAAATCTGCTACAAGATAGTCTCATACAGAAAAAGCTGCACTTGCCAGCGCTGCACTGTGATAATGGAGCTGGCAATATAGCTGAAATTGCTGTGCAACAAATACCCTGACATTCCCCAAGATGTTAGGCTTTCTGCTGTGCATCGCAGCTAAGATTATAAACCCTTGCCTCTCAAGAAAATATTTTCATACTTCAACTGCAGTTTGTTTCCCTATGCAAAAGTTGTTGTGATGGGGTGGGTGTGTGTGTGCTTATCTCATGCTTTCATTATCAGAACACTGCAAGTATTAATATTGGGTTTGCTTATCTGCAGTAATTTCTAAACTTAGATTTGGACAATCCAGATCTGGACCTCAGCTTCTTCAAATTATTTGTGTTGTACTTCTTTCCTCCATATATGGATTTGGAGGCAATTCTACCCCTGTGCCTTATTTTCTCATGTACGAAAGAAGAAAATAATATTTTATATGTCCCTGGGTAGAATTGATGGGAGAGGAAGGAGGCTGTTTCACTGATGGAAATTTTAATTACTTTAGTGTTATTTTGTGAAGTAATTAGGCAGAGATGGTACTGTACCTTTCATAGAGTAGTAAAATGCCCGAATTTTGTTGTATCTCATTCCCTGGATCTAGCTTTAGCATTACATCTTGTTTTAGTCATATAGGGAAATGGCATCAAAAGTGCAGCATCCCAGCCATCTGCTAAATTCTTGTCTGTTGAAAATGTGACTAGCAATCTAACCTACCTTGATAAACAACTTTTTCCAGCACAGAAATTAAAAACTTTATTGTTGCCCAGATTTAAAAGTTAATTTTCCCTACAATGAGCCCTTATAATAAATTTCTCTCATCTCATTTAAATATTAAAATAATTTATATACACAGGGTGCTGGTGGTTTTTTTTCATTTGCTGTAGTAAAAATTAATATTGCTCTGCCAAAACAAAGGAATGTTTTAATGTCCTGTTGTGGCCAATGTCCTCCCACATTAACATTATAATGTTATATATTTTTGTTATATACATTATTTTGATTGTTGTCAGAACAGCACAGCTCTATCTCCTCAAAATAGTGCTTTCTGAATTTAGGTCTTTAACTGTTTTCAGGGCTGTACTGTCATCACTTTGTTGTGCTCAATTAAGATGTGTTAATGTATGGATATTTTACTTTAGATTATTTTTAAGTGCAGCATGAGACAGTAATACCAAGCTTAGAAGGATAAGAAAAGTAACAGCACTGGGAGCTGGGTCATTACTGTAAAAATAATACAGGAAAATTTACCCGATTAAAAACTGGATATCTGGTCTGACAGCATTTGTGATACTTTTGTTTTTTACTATTTGTATCCTTTTCCCTAACAAATGTGATTGCAACCTCTCATAAATGTGCATGTGTGTTTTGATTTCTCCTCCAGTTCACAAATGTGGGATGCAGTCAGGGGGAAGATAACCTTTGCCTGATTTCTCTGACAAATCACAAACGCGAATAGCGCAGTGGAAAGCTCATCAAATCAGCGAAACACTGAAGTGTTAACACAGATGTAATATCAGACCATTCTGAATATCCACCTCCTCGTAATGACCCGCTTTGTCCAAAAGTAATCTTGGAAAAAAGAATATTAAATTAATTTGTTAAGTGTCAGTCAGGCAGTTCCAGAGTCAAGCATGGCTGTTCCAGGGAGCAGAACATACACGGACAGCAAAGTGTGCACATTACAGTAGTTTTATAGGTGGCTACAGTCTTAGCCCAAAGATAACGGCTCTTAGTGCTATATCTTCATTCAGTGTATATTCCTGAGGTTACACATTTGCTTAAGAAAATTAATAGTGTTGTTACCATGGGTTTAAACTTTGTGATACATTCTGATCAAACACCACAGAACTTGAAGCAGCACTAAGTGAAATCCATAATGTGCATGCTAAAGCCCTCGAAACGCAGTTGTGAATAGGGAATTGACTTTGGCAGATACCGTTATAAGGAATTTATGCAGGGATTTTACCATTTTTAGCAATTATTTCATCAGTAAACTGCCAGCCACAGGCAGAGGGGGCCCCCTAGTAAACCCCTGCTCCTGCAGTGATGGAGCTGCTCTATGTAGAGAAGATTACAGAGGAGGAATACGCTTTTTCTTAACCTTGGAGATAACTCCACCTGGACTAGTTTGTCACGCTCTGGACCAACAGTGCAAGGAAGATGAATTTGAGAGAGGAGATTAAGGAACAGGAGATTAATCAAGGATGGAGTGAAAATATGTCTCAGACTAGACTGAGGTCCCTCAGCTGCTGGCCCCACCTGGCTGGGGGAAAAGCAGAGAGGTGGCTGCAGAAGGAGGCTTTTTAATTTCACAGGTGGAGGTGGTGGGTGGGACAGGCCCAAAGGTTTAAAATGGATATTATCGAGGCTGGGGGTGGTTGTGTAGGCTGCCATTAGGGGCGGTGCCCTAGGGCTGCCTGTTGAACCGCACTAGGGCCTGTGAGGGAAGGCCTTTGTTGGAGGAGCCCCAGCCAGTGCTGTACTGAGGTTAAAAATCTTTTATTTTTACTTTTTTGAGGGCAAGAAGGGGCTAGCATTATCTCACAGAGGGCCCTGATACCTGGAGGACTGTGCTGTTGTGGCAACAGGAGGGAAAAGGCCCAGGCTATAGCATCGCTCTTCTCTGTGAAAAAAATAAGCCTTGATCTCAAAAACAAATATGTCTCGGGGTGGAGGGGGCTTAATGTAGAATCATAGAATCATCTGGTCCAGAAGGGACCTCCAAAGGTCATCTAGTCCAACCCCCCTGCAGTCACAGGGACACCCCCAACTCGACCAGGTTGCCCAGGGCCTCGTCAAGCCTCACCTTGAATGTCTCCAGGGAAGGGGCCTCAACCACCTCCGTGGGCAACCTCTTCCAGGGCTCCACCACCCTCATAGGAAAGAACTTGTTCCTAATTTCTAATCTAAACCTGCTCTTCTCCAGTTTAAAGCCATTGCCCCTTGTCCTGTCACTGCAGGCCTTTGTAAACAGACCATCTCCAGCTTTCCTGTAGGCCTCTCTCAGGTACTGGAAGGCTGCTATTAGGTCTCCCCGGAGCCTCCTCTTCTCCAGGCTGAAGATGATTCAGAAGATGCTGTTTCTTTTAAAGTAAAAGAACTCATGCTGTGGTGGCTACTGGTGAGAGTTCACCTCAGCCCTTCCTGTAGGGCTGCTACCTTGGGGATGGCCATGGGGAAGAGTTCCGCTTGACACCATGGCTGCCCACCTGAGGTGGGTGGCTTAAAGGGTGTCACTTCACTTGGTGTCAGAGCTAAATTTTGCCACCTCAGGTGTGAAGGGTTTTCAGCCCAGAGGAAGCATGTTATAGCTTCAGTGAGGCAGTGATGTGGAGCCTTTGCCCCTATGTGTGAATGCAAATGCAAGCCCTGAAAGGGAATGATTAAAATATTACATGTGTTTAACTGACGCTGATTTGGAATTAATTTGATTTGCTGTGGCTGAGGTTGATGCAATTTAATATAACATATAAGCAATTCTAGGTAGCCAAACATGCCTTTAAAGCAAGGTATATAACAAACCTATGTAATGTGAATGGGGGAGTGAAATCCAGCATTCATTTTCTAGTGAGTGGATTTGAAATAAGCACTGCAGAGATAAATTTGTTTGGCACAGTCCTATTGTTCTTTGTTTAATCTACGCGTGTGTGAAAAATGATAGCTGCTTTTACGAAGTGTCAGTTTTCCAAGTCTTTTGGAGCTCTGTCTTAATATTAATGTGTTTTGACAGAAATGGAAGCTTAAAGTTTTTGTTCTTTATGCCAGTTCTGCAAAACCAAAATCGTCTTTGATAGTGAAGCTTTGATTTGCTGTGTTCAAATTTCCATTCTTCTGCTGGAGAACAAAATCTGTCTCGGTGTCAGAGTTCTGTCTGTAATGAAATCTGTGCCAGGGTCAGGAAGTGTGGCATAGGTCTTCATATGGTGCTCATATTGCACACGTTTGAGTTTATAAAGACCCTGTTCAGCATGTGGATGAACCTGGTTTTGGTTTAAAAGGTATTAGAATGCTTCTTTCCTCAAGACTGCTGAATAGAATACGGGTTTGGAAGCACCTAATATCCAGGCGATCGTGAGAATTTGTGTCTTTCATGTGGTAAAGAATACATTGTCAACCATTCGAGTTACATTGATTTTTTTTTGTTTTTATTCTGAAACTTAAATTATAAGTGAGTTAAATTACTTTAGCATTAAAATCTAAAAACGTAAAACATTTTTTTTCCACTTTCCTAGAGGATGTATTATTTTGTAAATGAATAACATGTCTCGTAGCTTATTAATTAGATAATTATTTTGTTACCTGCGTTTTCTTTTTTGAGGCAGTCTAGAATTTATCTGTTGGAAGATTTGAATTTTTAGTAATGGGAACTCCTTCAGAGTTCTATGATATTTTGAAGAAAAACTAGTACCTTAAAATCTCCTGGCTCCTCCCATTCCCACAAGAGTCATGGTAAAGTTTGCTGTATATTGTAGTACTATCAAAAAGGCCTTTGATTAGATGTGTTTGCACTTCCCATTCCCCTTCTCAAGGTACAGCACAATCTGTGGGAACTTGCAGTCTTACCTGATGAAACATAATTTACTTGCTGTTTTGTCTTAGTCCTCACTTACTCTGTACTTTCTTGTTTCCCTATGGTTTGTTGCCTCTATGCCTGAGAGCAAGCTTTCTAACAGCTGTAACTAATTCAGGAGTAATACAGTTCAGCTGGGGATAGAAGCTATAGCAAATGCTTGCTTCCATGGTGATTGATTTTTTTCCTTGCCAGGTGGGAGGACACCAATAGTTTTAAAGGGGAGTGTCATTAGACCAAATAAATCAGGTATTTCATAAATGGCTCTGGGTGTGGTTTTGGGTCAATGTGAATTAACTAATATAGGAATTAAGGTCTGTATGTCCCAGTACTCTCTTCTGCCCAGCACCTACTTCTGGATACTGTGAAAAAGAGTATTAGTACAGGTAAGCAGGTGGTAAGGTTGTACTGTAAGTATTTGTGGCCTGTGGTTTCTTGAGTTACAAGCGGTATCTGCTTTTTACAGCTATTGCTAGACTTTAATTCTGTGTAATTGGCTAATCCTGCTTTGAAATGAGCAGCATCTCAGTCCTGGTTTTGGCTTCTTTCAAGGCTCCTGTGCCCTCATATTGGGTAAAATCTGTGAACAGTGTGGTGTTTCTTGCTTACCATCCTATTTTGAATTATTTTTTGTGGTTTTGATTGTGCTTGTTACCCTCATCCTTTCTCTTCCAAGATGGGGGGAGTGGGTTGGGGGAAATGTAGGTGAGCAGCATGGACTTGTGCAATGGCATTCTCTCTCAGTGTGATGGGGTGAAAAGCATGCTGTAGTGGTAGGGACTATAAAGAAAGAACATGTTTTGTGCTAGTAGCAGCGTGAAATTAGAGCAGTTTGTTGTCTATACCTTGAAAGCACTCAGAATCAAAATATTGATGATGGGCAGGGAGGAGGAATGTAGCACATGGATGAACAAGTGATAGCAGGTCCAGCTTGTACCACCTGAAACCACATCAATACAGTTTTTTGGGCTATTTGAACAATTTGCTTTCTAGAATATCAATATCAGACCAGTACATAAGAAGGAAAAAAAGGAACTCAAAACCTCAGGTGAAGTCTCCAAGGTATTCGGAACAAAAAGGGTATTTTTTAAAAACTGAGGGATATGAAGATTTTTTAGCATTTTCTGAGCAGCTAGACTTGAAGTAGACATATTTTTAAAAATAAATTGGTCAATATCTGTTGTATTACAGCTGTATTCAGTTATGCCAGAAATCCCAAGCAAAAGTTCTCAAGCGTAGTGGAAATTCCTGCGGTCTCAGTGGTTCCAGAGGTGATAAGTAGACTGTGACTACTTAGTGTTAAATTTTAACAGCATGTGAATGATAGAATTTTAATTGTAGCCCTGTGTTTTATATGAAACTTTGAGTTGGGATGTGAAAGAAAGTCAGATGCTGAATCAGTATTTTGGCAATTATTTGAATAGTTACAGGCTGTAAAACCAGCTCTTGGTCCCCGAGTTTAAGCAGAAAAACAAATGGGATGTGGTGTCTCGTGTTTAGAGAATACAGAAGTATACTCCACATTCATAAATGGAGTGTTTTGTTATTTTACACTTAACAGACTTGGTTTTGTGAATTATAATCAAGCACAAATTCCCGGGGAAAAAAAAAAAAAGAAGGAAAACAACAGAAATTTCCTAATTAAGCCACTGAAGTCTTGCACGCTGGTGATATGTTGAAGCAAATAAAGAGCAACTGTTAATCCTGTATTGCCACTAGATGATTTTCTAGATAGAATAAGAGGTTCTCACCTCGGTACAGATTGTTACCTATTCTAAACACCTGAGAAATCAAGTAATCAAAGGCTGCAAGGATGGTATAAGCAGACTTTTGTTTTTGTTGGGTCTCTTATCTTATTCAGTCTTCTTTTTCACTGGTGGCTGATTTACTCACCTCAGGACCAAGTTAAAATGGCATTTGTGGGTTCTTGCATGAGAAAAGACTTAGTTGAAGTTGTAATGTTGTTCTAAGTGATAACACAACCTCTGTGACACATTTTACTCTACTCCAGCAAACGCTTGAGTCAGCAGATAAATACAGTTTGCAGTTGTCTAAACTGTGAGTGCTGTGTGTTTATAAATGTGAATTTACAGTACATTTTCCAGCACTAATTTTTCCTCTATGCATTTATTAAACTGGCATATTAATCTTGGAGATTAAACAGGACCTTGTTGTATATCAGCAAAAAGTTATTTCTAGATAAAGCAATTTATTTAAATATGAAAACCCAACAATTACTAAAGTGCTATTTAAAACTTTCTTTCACATAACTTGCTCTTTTTCCTCTTAATGTGTATGCATTTTTGTAGCTGGAGGGCTATAGCTGCTGCTTTTAGCAGTATTCAGTTTGGTGCTGTTACTATCAAGCTGCTTTATTCTTAGCATGTTATGAACACAAAGATCATCTGAAAGTTCTGATAATTTGTATGTTTAGGATTAACAGTACTAAACACAACAATTGTATCACATGATTATATTGTAATCCAGTGTGCAAATAATACCAATTAAGCTTTTGTGTGACTAAAGCCGAAATAATTTTTACTGGTAGTGATAAAATGCATGATTGTGACCGTTTCCCTAATGCAGATTTGTATCGTATTATATGCAGTTATAAATAGGACCTATGACATGGTAGAAACCAATTGAACCCAGACCATCACTAATGAGTCCATGTCACCATTTGCAGGCAGTGTGGATAAATAGATGGAGAGCTGTATTGCAGAGACCTGATGACCTTGTGTCTACAGTATGCAGGTTTAATGATTTATTTTAAAATCTTTGGCCAACTTCAGAGTGGCCCAGTGAACTGAATGCCTATTTGTGCTTGCGATGCGTTCGGGGCAGCCTTGGAGCACAGTTTTCAGTTTATTTTGATGGGGAGGAAGCACATTTGGTGATTGATTGGGACTTGTGTGCTGGGATTACTAGGGAGGTATCTGAAAAGCATCATCCTAATTATAAAGATATCTACACTGGGCACTTCTAGCATTGCACGATGGGCTTTGGTGTTACAGACACTACCTGGTAAACCTCCTAATATGATGCAAAACTGTGTTTTGTCAAGAAGAGCAAAAATAAGGTTGGGGTGTGGGGATCGCCACTTATTGGTTTCAGAGACTTCTCTGGCATTGCAGTTTTTGTTTCTAAAATTAAGCACTTCTGTTTACACTTTTGAAGTCTATGAATACATTAAACTATACTAACTGTGACTACTGCATAGAGTAATTGTGCAGAGTAAATGTGTCAAATGTCAGCTGTTACACGTGTGTATAGTCTTTACTCAAAATGGTCTGATTAATTCTCATGTGAGACTAAGAAAATAGTGAGGATATTGTCTGTGAAATAATACCTGTAGTCAATTTAATATTATGACATCAACAATGTCTTCGGGTGCTTGTAGCTGTGAAATTCAGTGTGAAACTGAGGCAGGTTCATATATTCAATCAGGTTCACTGACCACAAAGTAGCTGTGACTTTCTTCTTTCCTGATCACTGGAATAGGTATGAAGTATGAACATGCTATAGTAGAAACCAGTGTTTTAGAGGAGGTCTGTCAGTATTTTTTTTAATTATTATTCTTGCTGGATTTCATATGTAATGGCATTTTGTATATGTGATTGTATGTAGAAATTAGAATTAGTAATAGATATTTATAGATCTAATTTATATCGTCTAGTAGTATATTTAAACCTAGTAAACTAGGTTTAAAACCACAGGGTAGGAAATGTGCTTCTGCAATGCATGTGCAAGATTCTGTATGAAACTGAATTGCCAGTTATTTGAACTCTGGTTCAAAGTTGGGTATCCCACTTGGCAAGTGTCAGTCCAGGTCAGCGATTTATGGTCAGTTTTTCTTCTAGACTGAAACCCCTTAATCTATGAGCAAAGAGGCTGTGAACTACAATGATGTTAGTTACAATTATGCTAAGCTCTAATTATGCTAAGTAGTTTATGCAATAAACTTGGGGAGAAGAGGGGTATAGATAAGGATTTAATGTCTGAAGGGCCAAGTTAATAAGGTCAGTAATAATGTAAATAAAATGAACATACTCATTCCTTTTCCAGTGTCCATTTTAAGCACTTAGTTGTTCTGTGACACTTGGTGGATAAAGTATTAACCATCTCCTTATTTTTGTCCCCCCAAAAATAAGGTTTAAAAGATAGAAAAGATAATGTACAGTGCTGAGCACAATAAAGTCTCTTTTATTTCAGCTAGGGCTCGAAGTTAAGAAAATAGTGTGGAATAAGAAACATCTCGTTATGTTCATTAGGGCTTGCATATCACTTCTTTTTTCCACTGCTTAAACGAAGCCAAAGCCATTGAGCTACACGTCCTGCACCAGATTTGTGACAGACTTTTGCTGCTTAAGTTGTTTATTTGTATCAGCAGGAATCAATTGCAACTTGCTGATTTGATGCATTGCATATGCTAAACTTGTCCTGAAATATTAAATGTGATGGATAACCAAGTTCTGGACCAAGTGTTAGGTTTGGATTTTATTAGTTCCTTGTACAGTTGTCTTCTGAACTACTGGAGAGGTTTGGCTCAAAAATACAGGCATACATTTCAGTTTCCAGCTGAAACCTTTTGATTGTTGTGGGTTTTTTTCAACACAGTTTTTTCCTCCTGAATATCCTCTCTGACAAAATTAGTGAGCATTTATAAGGTGTAATATGTTTATTGCCATACCAGCCCTTTAAAAGACCATCATTTGCTCTTCGTTCTCTGCAGCACAGAAAAACTCCTCCGTTTCTTAAATATCTAAGATATTTGTTAGGGGCTTTTAATAACTTTGCCTGAAACTCAAATTTAGACGAAGAAATTCTGCTCAACTGTCACAAACCCTGGATATGCCAGAAGTCTCTGAGCACTTGAATTTCTGCTGCTTATGTTCCCTAACTGCCTTATGTCGGGCTTCTGGTCTTAATCTGACTCACCTCAGATGCTGAACCATTCACTAGTGCCAAGACTAAGACTTGTCAGGATTTGAAGACAAGTTTTTTTTTCTTCCTTGTCTGAAGGTGTCTGTTAACTTAGAGTGCAGCATCCTTCCTGGGTCTCTTACATAAATTGCTTAATTGTAAGAAGGTTCACATAAAATATGATAGACGTAGACTCAAATTATACTGTTGCCATGGAGGATTTGAATTTAATTTCAGTGTGGAAGTGTAACAGCTTCAACAAACGGGATTTGGGAAGCTCTCCCAGTGAAAAGCACAGGGGTTTTGGTTACTTAAGAGATGGGACAGCAATGGTGTCTGTGAACCAGGATAGCTAAACTGAATTTTGAATCGGAATAATAAAAATTGTTGCGTGGAAAGAAAAAGGAAAGGCCTTTTTGTTTCACAAATCATTACTTCCCAATTTGTTATTGCCAGTTAATCGTGAATCTGGATTTCTTAGCTGACTGTGGCTGTAGTTACCTGTGTAGAAAATGCAGATACACAGCTAGCATTCTAGGTTATCTTCTAGCCACTGAACAAAGAATAGATAGGAACCATTAGAGAATCCAGAACACAAACTTTAAGCACTTCTGTTGGTTTTTTTTGTTGTTGTTTTTTTTTCTCTGCAATGTCCCATAATGACAGATCCAGGGAGTATCTTCTTTCTGTGCAGTTAGAAACTTGTCATGATGATAAAGACTCATTGCATTGAAACTGTGTTCTCAACTTCTCTGAGCTCAAAGCATTATTTGCTTAACCAAAAAAGCCAAACTATTGTGGTTATGAAATAATTAAACTGCCTTGGAAAAGCTCTCTATTTAGAGAATAATCTTATTGTCTAAAATAACACCTTTTTCATCTCAAATGTCATCCAAATAATTCAAAACCTAAGTGCAGTATATCAGCCATGAACACTTGGCATCTATTTCAATAGAAATTGTTTATAGAGATTGTTTTGCCTCTTTAGTTTTATGCCTTAGATTTTTGTGTTCAAGTGGGTATTTTTTCATAAAACTACTTTTGTTTGTTTCAGTAGGGTGCCTCTGCCTAATAGAGTGGCATTCTAAATTTAAATTTGGGCTTAGGAATAGAATAACATCCTGAATCTCTCCAGCTCTAAATTGTGTGCATTATGCTGTCTGTTTTTCATTATCAGGTGGGTACTGATGCATTGAGAATTTAAAGAAAAATGCACAGAAGTTAAACCACTTTTAGATGCAAATACATGTTGGACAGTGGATGACAATAGCTGTTTAATATTTAATATCCAAAACCTTACTTTTTGTTTATAGTCTTTCATAGTGTCTGTAAGTCAGGTGATGGTGAATCTGTGATACAGCTGTAAAATCTTTTCCCTTCTCACCAACTGAAGTTTTTTAAAAAAGCAAACAAACCACAATATCCCCCACTACCTTTTGAAAACCAAGCACTGAAGGCCATTGTCTTAATACTAAGACAAGTTCTGCTAGTCTGTAGTACTTTGTGATGGCACACTATTACAGACCCAAATTTGGTTCAAAAAGATGTTATCTGCCTTTAAAAAGGAGGAAATAAAAATAAATAATAGCTTGTAGTTGCTTTCTACTGAAACTTTCTACTGTAGTTCTTTTCTCCTGAAAAACTAGGAGCAGGTCTAACTAGACTCATGAATTGTTTAACTTGGGAAAATAACAACCTTTGAGGTACAGATATTCCTACTCCATTAAAATAAATTAAAACCCCCTAACATTTCATTTAGCTGTGTCTTAATAGCATACTTTGAATGGCTATTGTACTCTTCCTTTTTAATCCAGATTAAGACCTTTGAACCTGGTTTATAATACAGAGGCAAATTAATGCCTGGTGTAACACCAAAAGCTAACAGTTTTGTCCTTTTTCATTTTTGTAGATAAGGACAGTTGTGTCAAATACAGAGCTTTGAATATAGTTTTTCAGCTTTAAGTATTGATATCAACTTCAGCCATGTGTTAACTTTTCACTTCAAAACCAGCTTGCTTATTTGTCTAAATTTACCTGGGAAAAAGCCAAGAGGAGGTGAAGATCCATTTTTAAAATCATCTCTGTCTGGTTCAATCAACTGCATGCTCCACAAACTTGTCTTGAGGGAAGCTATCAAATCCCAAAATCATGTTTGGACCCCGTGAAAAATCCCACAAAATAGTTACCCTCAGTGCAGTGACATTTTCAAGTAGCAGAATGCTGAACGAAGCCACATCATTGCTGTGATCTTGCCCACTAATCCACCATTCCTGTGTTCTGGTCATAGAATGGAAGGGACCTTGAAGATCATTGACTTTCAACCCCCCTGCCATAGGTAGAGACACCTCCCATTAGACCAGGTTGCTCCAAGCCCCATCCAGCCTGGCCTTGAACCCCTCCAGGGATGGGGCAGCCAGAGCTTCTCTGGGCAAGATGTTTCTGCTTATGTTCTTGGAGGGGGCTTCAAAGATGGTAAACTTTTGTAGAAGCCTGTATTAACCAGTCTGCTATGGTGGGTAGAAGTATTGTGAAAGGTAAAATGCCAGGTTTGGTCTTGGGTGGGTTTGAACACTTGTATAGTATATTGTTAGTGGGAAAGAGGGAAATAGGTTATCTTTTGGGGGGGCAATAGGGGAGTCCTCTGTTTTTTGGAGCAGTGTTTTTTGTAGCATCAAGGACTTCAGTTGTGTGTATTTATATAACTGTACTATCTTTGGAGCGATATTTAAAACTAAATCAGTCTAGGATTGTCTAGGAAACAAACCATGATTCTTAAGCTTTTTATAGCTCAAGCCTTTTTGGTTGTGTGATATAATTGTAGTTGACAGAAAAGTCTTGCCTTAAAATGCTCAACTGCATTTAGATTTTAAGAGTTAAAGCAGGCTCTGAAGCAATGAAGGTTCACCTTAAAATAAATAATAACCTGAAAAAAAAGCTAAGAAGTTTCATATGTATATGTAAAAAGTACTCTTGGCTTGAGGCATTCACTTCCCACCATGTCTGGTCAAAAGCATATCTTTTTTGAGGTCAGATAAAGTTGTGTCTTAATTTTGTAAAGCCAGCAGAGTTTTATTTGGTTTAAGCTGGTAATACCACGTTTTGATTTTTAGCCCAGAGCTTTACTGTTAAAAGAAAAAAAAAAAAGAAAAACACCACACGTAAAAAAAAAAAAAAAATAAAAAAAGAAAAAACCCAAACAAACCACCACCAACAAAAAAGAAAACCAAAAAACCCCACAAACCACCAAAAAACCCCCACCTGAACGAAAAACAAACAAACAACCCCCCCCCAGCAACAACAAAAATCAAAACCGAAGCACACCATAGGTATTAAATTTATGCATCCAGGAACAAAACCCTTCAAGTTGACCCCTTCACCCTACTTCTAGTCAAATGTTCTTATTTTCATGTGACATTTAGGTGTGGAAATTCTCCTGAGACATTAAGTTGATGTGACAGATTACTGTATGCAACAAAGAAGATGTGGTGACATTTCCTCCTTGACAGAGAAGAGTTGATCATACAAGTTTTATTTTAATTTCTATCTGGTTATGAAACATACTCTGTTTTACATTGATTAAAAATCCGTGAAGAATGGCTGATGTTATATTAACATTGATGAAGAGTATGCCTACTACATTTTGCATGCAGTTGCCATAGCAACTGTACTGTAGAGTGACCCAAATTAATTTTCCACCAGTCACTAAGTGCCCTGTCAGTTTTTCCTTGTGCTGGGGATAAGCGTGCTGGAAAGTACTTGTGATTTTGGTTGTTTTTTTTTTTTTTTTTGCCTTATGATTTGTCTCTTGAAAGCAATGGCTGAGCTATGTTAATCAACCAAAATCTACCACCTTAATTTGGTGCAAACGCATGCAATAAAAATGCTTAAATGAAGAACTAGGAATTGAATGGCAGTAAATGTACAATATCTCCATAATAATTGGAGCAGACAACGTAGTGTGGTCATTTGCACCCTCTGGCTCTGAGCTGCTCTGCTGCTTCTACAGACAGGTTTCTAAGATCCTGGGAGTGAACAAGTCTTTACTGAGCTTGATCTGAAAGGCTGGAGAATAGAGCTCTCTGTGTATCTAGCTACCTCTTCACAATTGGTTAGGGGGATGCTCAGGGAATGCCAGGAGAGCAAGGAGTCCTCTGGCAACCAAAAGGTCCAAACGGCCGATAGAGGTATCGCTGCTTCTTGCTGGTGTGTGGCCGAGTCCCACCTGAAAGCGCTTTTGCTTGTGCGGTTGCTTTGCCTGGGACATAAATCAGTTGCTCAAGTTTAAAGTTACTACTGGAATTACTGGACACGGTAACGCGGCAAGGCTTTTTGGTGCTTTTTGGTGCAGTTTTGCTGGGATTCCTGAGGTGCGTGTTTTTCCTATGAACTTTCTGTTGTGCATTACTCCTTCTGTTTAAGACCCCGCCGTACTGTGCTACAACCTGGTAACGACTAGGATGGCAACTTGTCTATCTATTTCCCCTGAAGGGACATCTCTTTTTGGCCCCACCTTTTTGGACTTCTATTTTCACACCAATAGAGGCATCTTTCTTACTTGATGCACACTTGTAGCTTGCCCGCTTATGCAATCTTTTCTTATAGGTAAGGGCTATTTTGGTACTCAGAGTGAGTGCCTCTGTATTCAAATAACACTTGTAATATGCAAATTAGTGCTATTTCTAGTATATATTTTCATAGATAGCACCATGTTATTTATGGTACTTTATTCACTAAAATGCCTTGTGCACAAAAGACTTGCAAGTTTAAGGTGCAGTTTTGCTGTTAACTGTGTAATAGTGATTCAGATTCTATGGTACTGAGTTAATATGCTATCAGCTTAGATGTAGGCACTATTCATATATGCAAATTAATAAGCAATACATTTACCTTGCTGCTTTGACCATTAAGATAGAACTTCTACAGAGAGAGTCTAAACTTCTATAGGTTAGTTGGAAAAACTTAGGGATAAAACTCTTTCTTTAGGTATGAGACATGATTTTGAGAGGATGGAAGACTGTCTTCCATTGGCTTTTTTTAAACCCTTCTGCTGATTCAACCAAGATCAAAATATGTTTATTACTTATCATGAAGGCTTTATTTTATGATCTTTTTGAAATTAAATATGTAGAAACACAGGAAACATAATATTGTGTTGGAAGCTAACAAAGCTTCTAATCATAAAAAATCTAGTTTCTCCTCATTCAAAATGTTAAAAATGCTTGCATAGCAACTCTAAATGTATGAAAAAAGCTATGTTCAGTTTTGTGTTGTTTTAATAAATATACAAGGATTCCTGCTGATACCTGCTGTCTTACAGCTACTGGAGTGGGATTTTTGTGGTGTTTTTCCTTTCTTTGTCAAATAGCCTTTAAAAGGATAAATCTATATTTTCAAAATGAAAACAGTTGGCTGATTCCAAACAGCTGTGCAGTAACAGTATGCTGGTATGAACTTAATGTGTGGGAAATCTTAACTCTTTGTACTTTCAGGCATTCAGTAGGACAGTCTCTCCAGTGTCTCACAGAGTAGTGGTGATGCTGACTTAACTGGGTAGGATGTGCACCCACCTTCAGCAAAAAGCACTGGGCAATCTGGAGTGATGGAGTGATGTCTTCATTGTGGTCTAGTGGCTTTTTAAAAACAAAAAAACACCAAAAAACCACAAACTGTTTAAAGACAACTGAAAACATGTTGCTGCTGACTAATGATATTCTCTCTCCGACGTGTTATTTTCTAAGGAAGCCAGATTATTAACGGGAATAGAACTTTCAACTACCATATTTTTGAAGAAAAAGCTTTAACTCTGAGGACTGAATTGGTGACTCAAGATGTCCTTTCTAGTCCCATGTTCCCTATTTCAAGTCTCTTTCAGAATGCTAACGTGATGGAGTTGAAGCCTTCTGGTTAATAATTTGTAATAATCCAAACTCTTGTAATAACAAAGTCTAGAACTAAATATAAAGGAGTAATGTAGTGAAGTAGGTTGCACAGAAGCGTAAGCAAATTTTAAGGAACATACCAGACACCTGTAAGACCTATTTGAAAATTACAAATCACAGTACTCTGTAGTCAAATATGCTCTTATTGCTTTTGATTCCTGGCCATAAGTGTAGTATATAACAACTTAAAAGATACCTGAAAATCTTAGATTGCTTTTTCTCTGCTCAGTTCTTCTTGTGTTAAGGGAAGTTACCCTGATGGTTGAGTAAATGTTGTTGTCAGAGCCCAGAGCTTTTTTTTCTATTTACATTAGGCTTTACACTTTTCATTGAAACGGAGGAGCGTTACGATTCCTTGCAGTAAGACTTGTAACTTGTTAAGGAATGTTGCAAGAGATTTGACTCATTTCTAAGTGACTTTCATCTTTCCAAAAGGGCTGTATTTGTGCAGTTCTAATACTGATCTCAAAAGCCATTAACTGAGGTTATGAAAGGATACATACTGAATGGAATGCCTTTCCTCCTCTGTATGCATAGCAATACATTATTTATTTGCATGGAGACTTAAGGCCATTGCATCATGATTCTTGAAAAACACTGTATTATTGATGAATTTCCAGAAAATAACAGAAGCTTTACCTCTGTGCCTGTGTTTACCTGTAATTGAAAAGTGGTGATTCTTACCAGCACCAGCAAGAGGGACACAGAATGCAAAAAGGAGGAGAAAACCAAAAAAAACCCAACACCACCACAGAAACTGAAACAAAACCTAAATCCAAACATTTCCCCCACCCCTTACCCAAAGAAACCTCAAGCTCTGAAGCCACCATAATGTCTGCTTAGTGGCATAGTTTCCTTTAGATCTTTTCAGTAACCTAAACGAACCTAAACCTTTTCAGAAACCTAAACTGAGAGAGTCACAATCCCCAGTTCTCCTCTGATTCTGCAGCTTCTGTGCTCTCAAAATCTAAATGTGTGCCTAACTTGGGAAGCAGTGTGTGTTGGCTGAGTTTTAAAAAGGGCAGCAAAAATGATGTCTCTAGTTCTTGTTTAATCAACTTGAAAAATTTGGTTCAATACGTGTCTTTTGAAAATTAGTGCATATCAATATAAAACAGTCTGGCCCTTTGGAAAAAAGGGTGGGATAGAAATATTCAAAGCCATCCTGAAGCTTTAATAAGTGTAATGCTGATCTTCCCAATAAAAGTGGAAGATCTGAAGATTATGAAATGCTGAAAACAGCATTTATATAAGGAAGAGTGTGAGGTTTTTATCCAGTTATTTCAGCTACTTCAACTTGTTTTTGAGGCCAACATAAAGATCTTGGTGATAAGATGAAGGAAAAAGGTAGGATACATAAAAATGTGCTGCAGTAGGGTGAATGTGCCTGCGTGTTGTAGTGCTTAAATACTAAATATACTTATTTTCATGTGAATGTGGTCAGGCACAGGTGGAAGGATTTATTTTTGGAATAAAAACCAAGAGTTTGTGACAGCATCTTAAGAGCTTACCTGCCCTCCTACCATCTCCAGTTTTGTTCCACAGGTAACACTCATAACCATCCTCTGCTGCAATGCAGCAGAGGATAAATAGCCACTGAAGACTACTTAAGTGTTCTACTCCTTGTAATAGGTTTGAATTAAGTATTGTTCAGCTGGGGGGAAGGAAGAAAAGAGCAATTAGACATACTTAAATATTATTTCACTAGTAAGTCTTATTTTTCACTGCTGCTTCTAGATCTCCTTGTGGATGAATGTTTGTTCTTCACATGTGAGGATTAGAGAAAAGGGTTGCGTGTGACTTGATACAGAACTATTATGTTTTCAGGGAATAAAGCAAATACCTTATTACCCCTGCCTCAGCTGTAGGCAAAATTAAAGCTTAATATTAATCACTGCAGAAAAGAGATCAAGGGGGTTTCTTCCTCCTGTTCTACCTCCTTTCCTGACTCCATGCATTGGTTTGCTAGGGGCTGGCAGAGCAGCACAACAAGGGATCCTGCTCAGGGAGTTGGATGCTCTGGTAACTCCAGGCTTGTACAGAGGGGATGGTGGAGCCGGGGAGGTTTGGGAAAGTTACTTTAATGCCTAAGTGTTGAGTAGTCAGATTTATGCAGAGGATGCAGAAGGCAAGCTGAGAGAAGAAAAACATTCTGTGCAAAACAATTCTGACCATGTTTACTTAGTCTTTCTAATGACTGACTAGATAGTAGCGAGCGTGTCACAGAACTTGATACTTTCTATACTATTACAGTAAAACTGAGAGGATAGAACTTAAGGTTATGGTGGAGGAGTGGGTTTAAGTAGTACCTGTGGAAGAGATGCAAGGTTACTTATTAGCTCTGCCAGATTTCTGCATTCACTGCTCCAGAAATAGAGGTTGCTGTTTAAAACCTTTCATAACTATCCTGTACTCAGAGAAGTGACACTGTAGGCTGATGGACCAGAGATGTGTTAGAACCTGGGAGCTTTATCTTAAATCCTGCAGCTGGTACTGGAAGGATTCTATCCTGTACAATTTTTATTTTAAAGGATGTTCTAGTACAGGTGATCATGAACTAGCATATTGCCCCTTACTGAAGAGCCAGCAGGCATTGCTCACTGCTCAAGAAGCTAAACACCATCTAGTCTGCTCAGCCCTGTGAGCTATTACCTTAGGAAAAATGAGTCATCTCTAACGTGGACCATTTAGGTACTTTGCTTTGTGGAGTTGCTCGGTCAGCTGTCCTGATAAAATAAGGAGACAGCAAATGAGTGGACAGAGGAAGTGTGTAAAACTAGTTTTGCTGTGGTGGCCATCATCTCAGAAATTGGACACTGTCACGTGGAAGGATAAAAATCACTTATCTGACCTTCGGAAGTCTGTGACAGAGCTACAAACTGAATGCAGGCTTTAAGAATTTCAGTGCCTTTGCTGTAATAGTGCCTTTTCACAGAAACACAAGCCCATCCCACTTTGACAAAATTACTGCTACCATTGGGCTGTCCTCCAGAGTTAAAACCAGCCACAACTATTGTTAAGCTGTAGGCTTTTTCCTCTTCTGCCTGGGCAGGCTCCTGATGCTTCCCTTCAGTAGGTGAGCTTTGGGACCAGGTCAAGTCCCCAAAGGAAGCTTTTAGACACTTCTAATTGTTGTTTAATCTTAGACTCGTCAGCCTTTTTGTTGATCTGGATTGATGTGTAGCAGGATGAAAGTTTCTGTAGGAAGAAGGGAGATGGTGAAAGCAGGTCAACCTCTTCTCAGAAGCGTCTGGATCTAATTAGGTGGCTCATGAAAATTGTGGCTTCACGTGTGCTTGGTGGGAGTTTGCTGATAAACTTGTTTGGGCTGAGATCCACTAACAGCTTCAAAGCACTGCCTTTTCTGATGTGTATTGTCTGTACAATCTTAACCACAGAAATACTGCTATTCAACTGAAAGTCTTGAGAGTAGATTGAGAGAGACATATTAAGGTTTGGCTTAGTGCAAATGAGGTTAGATTTGTATTTATTATTACTCAAAATGACTAGCTAGATCACTTAATTCTTAAGCATACATACAAGCTTCATTCCATCTATTACTGGTTTCTGTGGTTGCCACTATAAGTGTATTGGCAGTTTGAACTTTGTGCAGTAACTACAGTTCTTCTGAAGACTGTTTGCAAATGACTTATTTGATGGCTAGATGAGTAGGCGTGCAATGCTGGGGGAAAAAAGAAAAGCTTTGGGTTTTTTTGTTCTTGACTGCATTTCTGAAATTGGAAACCAGTGAAAAATGATCTACCTGTAAGTAAACATTCTGCTACTGGGAAAGAAGGTAAGAAAGTGCGTGTTATTAGCCTTAAGGAATCCTGCTTTCGCAGGAGGTAATGATTGACTGGTGCTTCAAGCCAAGATGAATTACTTGTGCAGCTTGTAATTTATTGAACTCTGTGGTCTTCCAGAATGATCCAAATTGGAGCTACATCACGAATGGATTTGGCACCTGTTTTTCTTTGGAAACAGTAGTTCACCTTAATGTCTTCACCAATGGGTTTTTCTTCCAAGTTACAAATCCCTGTTGTGTGAGCAATTACAGAGACTAAAATAAATACTGTGTTCGCTTGCACATTTACAACAATACTGAGATTAAACTCTGAAGGCTGTAAAATTCATTAGTGGGAGAAGCTCTAATTATGCAACTGCATTCCAATTCTCTTTTTCCATGTAGAGCAGCTGCTATGGCTACGTCACGTGAAACAATTCTATCATGTTACATGGTACAGTGAGTGAAATTTTCTGCTGTAATAATCAAATGAAAGTTTACTGTCAAAGTATGGAACCTGCTTATTTTCACCTGGTAGAAGTGATCATAAAATGCATTCTTAAAGGTAATATAAACTAAAATCAACTGATTTTCCTCTGAAGGCAGTAAGTCTGAAAGTATTCAATTTTTAAAGGCCTTTTGGAAGGCTGTAGAAGAAATAAAACATGCGTATTTTGGGGTTTTTTTTGTTCTGTTAGCTACATGTGATCTGTAGTTAAGTTGCTATGCCATGTGAGATATATATATATATAATTTATCACTGGGTGGTGTCAAGATGTGGTTCTTTGTAGAACAATAAAGAATTGTGCAGGAATCCCAGATTGGGTTTGTATCCTGCTACACCTTATGAAGTTAACCACAGGAGATCAGACTCTAAACTCTTACACGATTCATTCCAGTAGTTAGTTGCTCTTCAGATATTTATATTTTTGCCTAAAAAACAGCCCTTCCTCTCTTGTCTGTAAAAGCATTTTCTATATGTAGATAGGAGGGTTGTTCTAAAATTGATTTCCAGGCACTATTGAATGCAAAATTTATGCATATGTTGGTAACTGTAACAACACAGCTGCACTTCTTGCTTGTTGAGATTTGTGACTCTGCAGTGAAATTTCTGGTGCTCTCAATCCATTCCTGATCCCAATGAAAGGATTGTCAAGAGAAGCATGCAAAGATCTTTAAATCCTCTTTATGTCTCTGCCTTGGTAATATGTATCCCAAAATGATTAACAGTATTTCTGGGACAATTAATAGGGGAAGGAAATGGTGGTAATGATTTGAACTTTTTTTTTTCTTTTAAATGTATTAGTGCACTAGTAAGTCAAGTGGGATGAAAAATCGTTTGAGGTCTGGAGAATGGAAAGATGTGAAAAGGCTCAGATGAGCAGCTGCTGCTGCTTTTTTTTGTCAGTTAGGAATTAGGCTGATGTCAGAGGGAGCATGTCCCTGGTGAAGCTTTGAAAACCCAGCATTTGAACTGAGATATTTTATTTAGATGAATTATCAAAAAATATTTGTGGACTTATAATCTCACAGCTCATTGCAAACTAGTTTTGTAAAATTCCATTCCAAAGCCCCATTTGCTTGGAGCTGGTTGCTGTTGGTGTGCTTTGGAAAAAAAAAAAAGCAAACTCCTGAAAATGAAGTTAAGGAATCAAGTATTTTTGATATGACCTCTCATTAATGATATTTATTTTTTTTTTTGTATTTTGTATGCAGAAAGTGAACTGTAAAGAGAAATCCTCATGTAACCTCTGGAATGTAAGGATCTTAGACCTCTAAGTCCACGTAGTAAAAACCACACAGAAAAGCTGACTTTTGAAAATTGCTTCTTATTCCATTAAGCATTCTGTGGCCATTTACAAAGAAAGTGCTTAAAGGGTTTTCCAAAAATCTACATCCCATTAATCTTGCCAAAAACTCAAGTGCAGTATTATTCAGGGAGTTCAGACTATGCCAGTACCACAGTGCATACAAATTCAAATTAAAGGCCACTCACAGGAGATAAGTGAATTCAAGTATCAACATGAAGTTGTTCTGCAAGAGAGTTGCCAGTTGTGTGACCAGCTAAGATACTAATAGAAGGAAGGACTGTTGGAGTGTCACTAGTCAGTCTCTTTGCCAGCAAATGCCTGTAACCATGCAAGTGTGTTAGTTTGTTTTCCACAAAAGTTTTCTACATATTTAATACCTTATTCCAGGATGTGATTTCTAATTTAAGATTGGGTTTTTAAGATTTTCTTTTTTTTTCTGCTGTGGCCTACATGTCTTGCTTCCTATGCAAGGTTCAGCATGAGTTTGCCAG
Source organism: Scolopax mira (assembly GCA_004320125.1). Classification (NCBI taxonomy): domain Eukaryota; kingdom Metazoa; phylum Chordata; class Aves; order Charadriiformes; family Scolopacidae; genus Scolopax; species Scolopax mira. Next base: position 83,968 of record BJBW01004878.1, read on the forward strand.
GAAAAATAAAAGGTTAAGTATTTTGTGAAGCTTCTTGGAATATGATTCCAGGGCCTATTCATCTGTCACTCAGGGAAGGGCATCTTCAACACCAGTGTGTTTAATTGCCTCTATTGCCTTTTAAATCTGTGAGTGTTTCCAGACACTGGAACTGTGTAAACTTCTACAGCAAGGAATTCCATGGTTTAAAGACTTCACAAGTATGTACTTACTTTTGTTTGTCTGTCTTTGTGGAAACTTAAGGCCTACAATAATAATTTAAAACACCAAAAAAAAAAAATCACAGGAAGGAATAAGAAAGATCAAGAGCATAGTGAAGCCTCTTTGTTGTTGCAGCCATAACTAGATTGTATCCCCCATACAGAATTTAAAAAGTGTTATGACATTTATCTCTAGGTAGTATAGTAATAATGAAGACTAAATTCATGAAGTCTGTAAATGCTGTAATCTGGAAGTTTTACAATTGAAATAAAAGATAAGCATGAGGTAGGAGAGCTGAAATCCAATACAAGCTGAGAAAACTGCAAAGTACTGCAAACACTATTAGCATTCAAGTTTTTGAAGGGGTAGGCTGGTTTAAAAGGTGGCTCTTTCCCTTCTCTGAAGGGAAACTTGTTTGGAAGGTACAAGTAGAGCAAAGCTACAATGAAAATACAATGAAAAAAAGTAATTGAGACTTTGGGAAGAGTTCTAGCGTCATAAAGCTCCTTTGTGCTACTTCAGCTTTTTCTGCTTGTGAAGATGCACCTAATTGCAGTGGCTCGTTTGCAATGGCCTTATGGAGAACTAACTACAAAGGTTTTCTCCTGCTTAAGTACTAACTGTGGTTAGATACAGACTCGATAACAAGGGTCTTCAAGTGAGCTGCTGAGTTTGAGTCATCAGATTTGTAAATCATAAACTTTATGGAGTGATGCCTTGGTCTTTCCAAATTGGGGAAGAATAGAGAGTATTGTTCTGGCTTTAAAAGATGTGAAAAATCTCAGCGAATTTAGTGCAAGGGAATATGCCTAAAGCTTATTTTCTAAGTTTACTTAGACCCTGATTTTCAAGAGTATCCCATAGAGGAAAAGCTATCAAAATAGCTATTCTGTGATAGTTCCCTTGACTTTGCAAGAAATTTTTCAGGTATTGTAGGAAAGCAATATAGGAAATCTATTTTTCCAATGGAAAATGTCTAGTATTTAATGGCATCCCTGTGCAGGTTCAAGAACTCTTGGCATGCCTGGTGGGGTTTGAAGTTACTGGGATACATACTTACAATTCATTATTGATGGAAGGGTGAGGTGAGCAGAGGGAAGGGAGGAAAGTAGGCCCTACTTTTGTTGAAATCAGTAAAGTCAAGATGTTTGTTTTATTATGTGCAAACATTGGAAGACTTTGAAGTACCACTCTGAATATCTAATTTAAGCCTCAGATATTATGTGAAACATCCTCATATAAAGCTGCGTTATTCCAGGGCTATAGTGGATTTTGTACCTGAACTTTACAGAACAAGCTGGGAATTTATTGGTATAAAGAATACTGTAACTCCATACAGAATAGTTACATATTATGACATTTGAAGTTTACATTTAAAAACTTCAGGGAATAATAATCTGAAAGGTATTATTGAATCCTCACTTGGACCTGTTGTTGCTCAGAAATTGTGACAACTTTCTTCAATCTTGGCATTAATTTTTTTAAATTGTATTCCTTTACCTTTGTACTTTGATTAGCCTTCAGAGTCTTTGTGGATATATGTATATTTTTTTTTTTGGCACTGCTTACATCATGTTGCCAGAAGGTCTGAAAAAACTAAGTGCAAGGGTAGCAAATGAACGATTTGCAGCACAGTGTAAAAGGAAGTGAGGAGAACAGCTGCTATCTTTTCTTGGTTTGAAGCACTCCTGTTGCTAAACAAGTATAAAAATTGCTTTTTCCCCATCCTTTTTTGGTCTATAGTCATAGTGTGAATTTTGGTTATCTAGGGATGTTGATTTCACTGTTTGTGGCTTCTATTTGTTGTTTAGTACAGGAGTGTAGCAGTGAGGAATAGGAATATGGAATTAGAGTTAATATGAATACTCAAAGGACCTTGTAGGGGAAGTTGCAAGTATTTCTTTATTTCTAGTTTTAAAGTCATTATATATAACATGCAATATTATTTTTATTGTGGTCTTGAAAATGTTCAGTAAACAGTCCCTGAAGAAACATAGGCTTGAGCCCCAATTTATATAAACCAGCTGAAATCCAAGGTTTGAATGTAAACTTCTTGGTTTTATCAGACCTTTGGTACCTTCAAATATCCTTATTTACCTTACTCTAGAAATAGCAAAACTCATCTGTGAGAATCTTCAGTGTAGGTGGCTTTGAGAGGTAAAGAAAAAAAAAAAGATCCTCTGATCTGAAGGCTAAAGGAATGTTGGCAGTAGGAAAAAAAAAAAATAACTTTATTCAATTTTTTGAGTAGTTAAAATTTCATGACTTGTCTGTAATGTTAAGATGTTCCCAGGTGTGTGATTTGGGACAGGGGAATGACAACACTCTGGGGTTGCTTTCTGTGTAAGGCATCTGATGTTGGACTGACTTGTTTTCCTTTTAGAAACTTGGATGATGAGTGTGCTGGTAATAACTTGTTCAAAATTAATAGAAATTCAAATCCCTTCGAGTGCTATGTCACATATTCAACTCTCTGGAACTAATATGTTCAATTGGATCTTATTTTGAAGAGTACTATAGTACTAAGCAGCATAGCAGCAGCTCTCATTTAAGAGATGCCCAGTTTAAAATGTCTGCAGTGAATGTGTGCGTAAGATGTTTCCTGTGTTCTGTCTTCACTTCTATTTTCCCTGAGATTTATTTTTGTCTCTCTTTCTTGGTTTCAGTTGTCTCACTTTTTTTTTTTCTATTATCTATATATGTTCTCTGCCTGATCCCTTCTTTCCACTTCTGCTTAGTTTATTTCCTGTTTATTCCTTATGGTTTTCTTTATATGTGGTTAGATAAAGACAGAGCTGAAAGAGTCTGGACAGAAGGTGAGATCCTGCACACATCTTTCATTGCCCATGTGAGTGAGGGCTGATGGTAGAAGGAGGTGAAAGATTACCTTGTCCTGCTTTTCCTTTACCTTGCTAGGTTGGTCTTGATTTGTGTCAGGAGAGTGATATATTGCTGATGCTTGTACACAAATACATTGTGAAAAGGTAGTCTTTTGCTGAGAGGAAGTCAAGTCATATGAAGAGAAGTAGCTAAGGAGGAGCCAACTGAAGATGAGAAATTCCCTGGGGACCTAAATGGATGAGCAATGAACCATGAACCATGATATGGTTCGCGGATCTGGATTGTAACTTGAGGAACAAATGTGATAGTGTTTGGACTATATTGGTGTTTCCTTGGATGATCATCCAGGGTGATGTTGAGCTGCATGATGACAGTGACCTGTTGAGCAATCTTTAGTCATTCTTCCATCGTAACCCTGCCTTTTTATTGTGTTCCCTTTCTTTTCAGGACTGCTGCAAGTAAAAAAAAAAAAAAGGTGAGGTTTCAAAGTGAATCTATTAACTGAAGACCATCTGGATGCATTATCTACCTAATGTATCCAGTTGGTTTTCTTACTCTTCAAGGCTTACTTTGCCCGTGCCTATCCTGCTCTCGTGTGTATCTTAAGTGACATTGATTCTCAGTTGTTCTTCTGGGGTTTGATGGCTTGGTGGTTTTGATGAAGAATCGTTTAGTGATTCGCTACTGTAATGAATTTTTAATCTTCAGGTAGTTTATTCTTAAACTGCTTTAGATTAAGGTGAGGCAGCTGTTGTGTGTGATAGAGAATGCTGCAGAGATATGAAGGTGTATGAGCCTCGTGTTTCACACACAGAGCTCCATTTGTACACGTGGAAACGTATAATTTCAAACACTGTTGTCATGCATTACCTTGTTAATTCTGGCTGCTGCAGATCCCATTTTAACACAGTTGCCAATATTTACAGCAGTCAGGCCATTGTGCTCCTTGTTTACATGTGTTATGTTCTTCAGTTATGGGGAAACAAATTACACTGTTCTTAAAAATAGGTAATTGCTTCTTATGCCTAATTGGGTTTCAGAAACTACAATGCAGACTTGATTGAAGAAAGCTTGTGTGTGATCTGCAGTTGGTTCCCTGAGATACACATTTCTATGAAGTGGAGTCATGCAGCATATAAATGATGTTGTCACTTGGGATGTGTTTGGAAAAGAAATATTTGCAGCTGTTTATAGCGTTTAAAACTTACAGAATATGCTAGTGCTTTTTTTTTATTATTAATTAGTTCTATATGGCAATTTTTGTTCGGTGGCTATTGAGGGAACTTGGTGTGAGAGTAACAGATACAGGGGATACATCAGGTCAAATGAAAAATTTGAAATGATTGTGTAAGGTTAATGTGTGCTGAGTGTTTTTAAAGTGAAACTGAAAATGTGATCAGTTTTTACAATATTTCAGAAATTATGAGCAGTCATGTTTGAAAAATGTCAGTGTCTTTTTGGTTTATTGATGAAAACAGTTTGGCAAAACTGAAATGAACTTACAAGATATTTTGTCCTCAAATGTGTTTATGCTTTTAAAAAGGTTTTGGATAACAATTCTCAAGCTTTTATGTACTACTACAATGACAATTACATCTGTCGCATTCCACGCGATTATTAAATTGTAGGTTGTTTTTTTGTTCAGATATTAAATTTTATCTTCCGATTTAGCAGTGAAATGTTTTGTAAATAAATAACAAATGCTGGAAGGTGAATTCTCTTCCTTCTTCAACATACATATATGTGCCAGGAATATGTGTAATTGGTAGTTACAGGAATGGGAACAGAACGTGCTTTTTTTTAAATGGCTTTTAAGAATCAGTCTTACATTCTATTATTCCTTGAATACAGTGCATGGAGAATATCCAAAAATGCAGTAACTCTTACAGCTACACTGAAACTGCAATACTTGTTACTTCTATATACTGGTCTGAGAACAGACCACCGTTTCCAGTAAATACCTTAATACATGGTGCGTTATCTAAACTGAGAGGGTAAGAAGTCGAGGACAAAATTACTCAAACTGCAAATCAGCAATATTGTCTTCAGGTTCTTTATTTACCTAATCCTTGATAGCAGTGTTCCCAGAGTCCTGCTATGTTTCACTTGAAATTCCATGTTTACTTCCACTGTTTCTAACTGTAAGGGCCAGAAATAATATTTTGATAAGTTTGTGCTTGCAGCAAAAGGAAGAAAAATATATTTGTCTCTTATGGTTCTGTTTCTTTATAAATATGTATTAAAAATGGTATAAGGAGTTCTAGTTTGCCTCTGTCGTCCTTCAAAAATACAGTTGATTAAAGCATGCCACAGCAAAGGAGCATGTTAGAACTGATCATCCCATTCCTGTGGAATTTAGCTCCCTGACACTGTCACTCAAGTTCACAAGATGCTCTTGAAAATATTTCCTTCCAGTTACTTTGCTCTCTACCAAGGGAAGCACTATGTAAATTTGGTTGCAGTAATGGCTTTGCTTTCCCTTGATCTCTCCCCCTGCCTTTACTATTGAGGAACTCTTATCAGACTTGACGAATAAAGTAGTCTGATACATGAACTTGCAGCTGGTGCTTGGTATTTGTCAATCTTCTCATGCAGAATAGATAAAATGAAGAACTGGTACAATTATTTTTGACAGAAATGTTTCTCAAAAGTAACTTTAGTTGTCATCTTTATAATATTTTTTTATCATGTAAGCTGGCAAACCAAAAATACGTGCAGGGTGAAGGACTGGGCTGTTAGAGATGAGTCCTTGCCAGCATTACTTTAAATGGGTTGTGTGCTGGTCCAAGAACAAGAGTCTTTTCTCAGGAGAAAAGATTAGTTTTAAAGATCTCAAGATGCAGTATAATCAAGAGTTAGGTTATCCTTTTTCTGAGTGTAAGTGCACAGTTCTGTGAAACAGTGGCCAGTAGCTGGGGATCTGGAAACATGCAGAAAGAAGAATTTTACCTTTTGCTGCTCATAACGTCTTGTAATCTCAAACATAATTATGTGTTTGTATCTACTTTCTTTTTTGCCTGCTGCCCATTTTCTTATAGCTGGTAATCTTTTCAGTATAGATAGCTGAGCTTTGTTCTTTGCAGGTGTTGCTATCCTTGTCCAAAACCCACCTTAGCACCTGTTAAGGCAACCTAAAGGCATTAAGGTTGTTTTGAAGAGCTGTTTTGCTGACAGGGTGAATGCAGAACAAACCAGATGTGAGCAAGCACTATTTCCTAGGCTTTCTTCTCTGCTTTCCTTCTAAGTGTTTATTTATCAACAGTGCCTATAAATAAATAAATAAAAATCAACAACCTAGCTTGAAGTTCAGGCTGTGTTTGACAAATTTCAAGCAAATGAAGAAAGTCTGTACTTAGCATCCCAGCGTGTCCATAGCCCCTGGATCATGGAGTGGTTGAGAACTGATACAGGTTGCCTGGACCTGCTTTGAACAGTTTTGATCAGAAGATCTCCAGATTCCAACTGATGGGAATCTATGTGCAACTGTCTTGGAGGAAGGCTGTAGGGCAAGTTCTCACACACTGAACTACCACAGACTTGAGTCTCAGCCAAGGTAAACTGGACCAGCTTAATAAGGTGGCAAATCTCTGCAGTGTCAATATTGACTGAAGATACCATTCAAATTGCTGTTGCCTTAATTGCTTTGAAATAGAGATTGTTTTATATTCCCTGTGTTACTTCAATGCTTTAATTTCTCTATTAAAGACCTGCTTATGGTAGTAAGGAAAAGTAGTTCAGGGGGTAAGCAGTAGCCAAAGGCTGTACACATGTTCTGCTGTGGGTCTCCCTCCACTTCTGTAGAGGTCCCCACGATGTTCTCCCTCATTTTACCCTAATTGCAGCTTTTCTGTAGAAGAAACAGAGGTCTGCAACTACTTAATCTGCAACTACTGCTGTTGAAAATAGTGCCACATTTTCCTAAGTTTGTAATGAGGTGTCTAGAGCTAGAGAGACTATGACTTACAGCTGAACCTTCTTCCTTCCTGCAGTCTTGCACTTTATGAAGCTATATGTACAGTGCTGGTACAAATAAAGAAGGTTCATAAGTTTTTAAAAAATCCTAATTGTTGTCATGCAGTGGAGATGGTAATTGTGCCTTAGATTGGGCACCTTCCATTATAGAATCCAATGGGAGCAAGGGCACACATGTGTGTTCAACTGTATTGGAAATGTGTATTCACAAGATCAGATCTGTGAATAGCAGATGATGAGCCTTCGGGGTTTATCATCCCATTCAAGTGGCATTAAGATTTTTGTCTCTGATTAGTGTACAGTGTTGTTTTTATCAAGTGTTACTACTTCTTGTAACAAGCCCATTGAGGCTTGCTCCGAACTTCCAGCATAAAAAGGAACAAAAATATGAAGAGTCTCCCTTTAGGACTTCTTGAAATAAATCTACAGCAATTAGATATGGCCTTTTCTTAAGATTTATCATCTTGTCCTTTTTCAATGGAGGGAAAGAAAGGCTATAGAAGAAAAATAAATATGTTTTTTGTTTGGAACCCTGTGTTCTATAACTATATGGAAAAGTAAACGATTCTGTCTAGTTCAAATACAGATTTATTGTTGTATGATGCCAGGATGTACACTGTCCTGTGTAGTTGAGTTCCATCTTCCTATTAATAGTGCAAATGCACTATAAAGGTATGTGGGGATGTGTGTGTGTGTATATATATATATACACACACCATATAGAATGAACTACCTCTTTGCTGTGGAGTTCTGCCACTGCTTCTTACTAAAGAAGTCATCTTCAGCAGAGCTGATTGGTGCACTTTTATCTAGGTGACTAAATATGATGGGGGAACATTGCAGAAGGCACGGTATACAATCAGATGCTCTTACAATGTATACATGGGTAAATTGTAAAAGGCTAAGTCTGAATGCTTGTCAGACTTATATAAAGAGAGAGTGCTTTCCATTTAACTATGAAAGAGAAAGAAATCAATGAGCCTCCCATGATACTGTTGAAGTGTGTTTCTGTCTGTGCGTGCAGAGGTAGAAAAGAGCAGAAGTACCTGAAGCTGTGAAAGAAGGTGGAGACTTCTGTATCCTCAGTTATTTCCTGCTGCCAACACAGAATGATAGTCATCTGTCAACAGATACTGTAAAGCAATACTTTAATGTCATGTATCGGGAAGATTTGATGTGGAGGATTTCTGGCTAAAAACCAAGGTTTCTGGCCCTTCTTTAAAGTAACGAGGACCTTGGGAGGTCACTTAGTCTAAGCCTCTGCTCAAAGTAAGGTCAACAAGATCGGGTCAACCTGTTGGTCAGGCTGATAAGCACAGGCCTTGTGGATTAACCCCAGCCTATTACAGAAGTTTGTAATTTCCTCTTCTCTGAAAATAAGGTGTTGCTTTTGTTCTTTAACCTCAATAGAAAGTGTTTATCTCCTTTCCCTTTGCATCGCATTTTACAAACTTATTTTAGTAAATTTATGGTAAATGGTTTGACAAACATTCTTCAAAAGCTCTTCTGTAATCTTTCCCTTGCAATAGTGTAAACCTAATTTTCTGCAGCCTAAACTAGTCATTTACTGTACAGCTGTTACATCTAAATGTGGTCTGGAAATAAGTTCAATCTGTCTTCAGCCCATGCTGTTAAATATTGTCATAGAGTTGCTTTTTCTGCCATTAAGTAGTTCTAAATGTTAAATGTTTGACACGGTCAGGCTTTTTCTGACCAGTCTTCTGCTGTAAAGGTAAAACAGAGGAGGCTGTTCTGAGGATGTCCTGCTAAAACTAGTAAAATAATTACTTATCACTCTGTCTAGCTTGTTTGTTGTATGTTATATTCACTTATTTCCTCAAAAAAATTTTTTTTGGTAGGTAAGGCTTTCTTTCTTCACATCTTTCTAACTTTTATTTAATCACATTTATTTAACTTACTAAAAGTAGCTCAAGGTGCCACTGCTGCAAGCCAACTATTTTTCTCTTTGCTAGATTAAATAATTGATCGGGTTTTTTCAAATCAGAATAGAAAAATAATGAGAAATAATGTTTCCCTGTATTTAGCAAGTAAATATTAGTAATCTGAATATAAATTGTCATTATCTGAAATTGCTAAGTTTACCTGTGGGGAATGTTAATGATCCTCTAGCTTCTAAACTTGCTTGTAAGGTAGAGAACAATTTGCTTGGAGCTGCTCTTCACACGAGGGGAAAAATCAAGTGTGTTCCTTGTCTTCTTCGGCTTAGTTACTGCTGTAATTCAGCTGCAGTTCACTGGTTTTACTGGAACCCGGGTGGATTAAAATCTGTGACCAGGAGGCAGTTGCCATTGGCTGTCAATGCAAGTCATAACTTATTACTACACCAATTAGCCAATATAGTGTTTTCTGTTTCTTCTAGAATTAATCTGCATGCTTTCAAGAGTGATCCTTGAAGACAGGCATTTGAATACTTTCTTAATTAGCGTCTGACTGAAACATTGACAAACAAAAATGTGTGTGTTTGCATTTTTGAAAAAGTGTTATTTGAAGATCTGTTTATACAGTTTCTAATTGCAGGATCTGGTCCTGTAAAGCATCTGTAAAATTTCCCTTGGAACGCTGTATTTGATTAACACTGACTACAGGTCTGGCATCAGAAATCCAAGAGGGTTTAGCTTTTCATTAAGGGAGTTGAAGGGTTGGTACAAAGAAGCTTCCCAAGGGTGCCTGTCTGTCCCATCTGGCTGCAGCCCCAGTGCTCTTCATCTTTCACTTTGATAAATACCAGAAGTCACTCGGTCTCTGCGTGCTTGACTCAAAATGCTTGTAATAAGTCTAACTGCATAAAGCAGCGCTGGTCTACATCTGCCTGCTGCTGTTCTTAATTCAATTAAAATGAGAAGATAGAACTGCGAACAGGGCAGCCGGTGGTGAGGGGCACCTTAGCCTGGGAGGGGATCAGTACTAATGCTCTGACTTTTATGCCCGATGTTAATTATTGATAGCTCATGGGACACAAGTGCAGAATGAACGTGGAAAACCAAACAGTAACTAATCCTACGCTCCTCCAAGGGAAGGATTAGAAAACTTCCCGTGGACTCTGAGTTCAAAACCATGTACCTTTGCGTGTTTGTCCTGCTGGCCTCTGGCATCCAGCACCAGCTGGTTCTGTTCCTTTGTGTTGGGTCAAAGTTGTGAAGAAAGCGGCTGTAACTTCATCCATAGTTGGATGTCATCCAGAGGGACCTGGACAGGCTGGAGAGGTGGGCTCAAGTAAACCACATGAAGTTCAACGGGAGCAAGTGCAAGGTTCTGCACCTGGGATGGAACAATCCTCGCCATCAGTACAGACTGGGTGACGAGGCGTTAGAAAGCAGCCCTGAGGAAAGGGACTTGGGGGTGCTNNNNGCCAACCCCATCCTGGGCTGCATCAAAAGAAGTGTTGCCAGCAGGTCCAGAGAAGGGATTCTCCCACTTGACTCTGCTCTGGTGAGACCTCACCTGGAGCACTGTGTGCAGGTCTGGAGCCCTCAATATAAGAAGGACACAGGCCTGATGGAGCGGGTCCAGAGGAGGGCCCCAAAAATGATTAGGGGGTTGGAGCCCCTCTGCTGTGAGGACAGGCTGAGGGAGCTGGGGTTGTTCAGCCTGGAGAAGAGGAGGCTCCGGGGAGATCTAATAGCGGCCTTCCAGTACCTGAAGGGGGCTACAGGAAGGCTGGGGAGGTCTGTTTACAAGGGCCTGCAGTGACAGAAGAAGGGCTAATGGCTTCAAACTGGAGAAGAGCAGATTTAGATTGGATCTTAGGAAGAAGTTCTTTCCAGTGAGGGTGGTGGAGCACTGGAACAGGTTG
>BJBW01004879.1:0-23567 GCA_004320125.1 Scolopax mira
GCAGTTCTTACTGTACATATGCCCAAATGCTTTGCATTCAAAGCATGCACTAGGACAGACACTTTCCCCCCTCTCTCTCTTGCAAACCCAGTTTATGTCTGCAGTCCATTTATACCGTTCTTGTTTTAAAACAGGCTAAGATCCCCAAAAACATTACACATGGGCATTAAATTTGAGATCCTTTGGATCCACGTCTTCCAAGTAGAAGGCATTTTTCAAGCCGGAAATAATCAAAATGCAAATCCCCTATGCTCTAGGAACAGTAAAGCTCAGCACTTCTGCACAGGTGGCTCCGTGCTCTCAGATTAGATATTAAGCAAAGAAGGAGCCAGTGATAATCTTTTAAACCATTTCCCAACCACATCGCACCAACCTGGCAACATTCAACTGCTTCATCACCACCACAGAAATTAGTACCGTATTTGCTAAAGAACTTCTAGTTCAATGCAACAAACCAATTGGATCTGGGAACAACTTCTGGAACTGACAAGCTCACTCATTTTATAAGGAACATACACTCTATCCAGCAAATGAGACATATTTAGATAATCTAAGGATTATGCTTATTGAAGGCCAAATTCAGGTTGCACTGCTTTGATTTTTCGTAACCATTGCATACTTGGTTCTGCAATATTTTCATACTGTCATTTCTACACAACTTAATTTTGTAAAAGGGGAAAAATTTTAAATGAGGTGAAAACATGTACATAAATCTCAAAGTGGGCCAAACACAAAGAATTCTACTGCTTCGACCAAAGCAAAGAGGTATTTGACTGTTACTCTGTCTGTAGCCACTGAAGCTGTGTGAGCAGCTTGTTACTGCCAGAAGAGAAGTAATAGTATTTAGTTCCAGTCTCCAATGGTGCAGTGAACACTGTTTGAGAACCATCCAAATTTCACCTTTTACTCTGGGTTAGTAACTTAATCTAGCAATAGAATGGGGGTAATTCTTCCCCATTGTGTAGTATGAACACTAAGTGGAAGTAGGGGGAAAAGTTATCATCCACGGCGATGGTAGTGCTGTCAAGCTCAGGGAACATCTGCCAACTAAGCCTTGTTGTGACTTTCAAACTATTCTTCAAGACCTTGTGAAAAATCTTTAATTTCTATAGCTGTCAAAGACACAGCTATAAATAAATAGGTATATTGGTATTTAACACGACTTAATTGTCTCAACATCTACCTTACAGGAATGTGTACTCCTATATAGGACTAATTTTTATTATATAAGAAGTCACATTCATGTTACAAGTAGAATACAATGCAAAAATTATCAGCATACCTCTGTTGATTTTGTTAGTTATTGTTTTATATTCCTGCTGCATCACACTCACTAGATTTCCTTATAAATTTGCCAAACACATGCAAAGCAAATTAATTTCCAGCCAAAATCTTTACATAAACAGTTTCCAACATGATGTAAAGTTCCAGATCTCCAAAAAGCAGAAAGATTTATCCCTTGAGATATCCCTGCAGCCTGGGGGTTGTGTTTCTATTTCCATTTTTTACATACTTTCTCTCAGGCACTTTTCAGTTTTCTCTGTTTAGTGTCTTAGTTTGAGAACACAACTCTGATTTTAATCCAGGAGATTCAGAATGTACTAAAACATACCAACTCATGAACAAAGAACAGAAACATCACATTCATTTGAGATAACAAGATATTCAGGCATAACGCTTTCCTATCTTGCCAGGACTGCATGCCCACAAGAAGAACATCTCCAGTAAGACTTTGGATACCAAGTTGGTCTCAGATCTGACCAGGCTCCTTAAGATGTCACTTACAATGCTTAACAAGAAAAAAAAAAAAAGAATGTGTAGTTTTTGCATTTCTATAACTTTGTTCTGTACCCTGATAACAGAATCAAAGGCACTGAGAGCATTCGACTCTATTGTAGTCTAGTACTCACTAGACATTAAGAACAGAGTGAAAAATACCATCAGCCCACAATAAAATCAATGTATACACAAGGATGCATAATGGTAATTAAGGCAGCTGCAGGAACAAATCTCCTATCATTCTGCACCAGCAACAGAAGGAGCTTTAGAAGTGTTCTGCACCAGATTTGGCAAACTTTTTGTAAAATCTTGACTATGAATCATAGAATCATTCAGGTTGGAAAAGACCCCTGGGATCATCGAGTCCAACTATCATCCCCACTCTACAAAGTTCTTCCATATACCATATTCTCCAACACCACATCTAAATGACCGTTAAAGCATATTCAGGGATGGGGACTCAACCACCTCCCTGGGCAGCCTATTCCACTCTCTGAGCACTCTTTCTGTGAAAAATTCTTTCCTAATGTTCAGTCTAAACCTACCCTGTTGAAGCTTGAAGCCATTCCCTCTTCTTCTGTCACTAATTACCTGCAAGAAGAGACCAGCATCAACCTCTTTACAGTGTCCTTTCAAGTAGTTGTAGAGAGTGATGAGGTTTCCCTTCAGCCTCCTCCTCCTCAAACTAAACAGTCCCAGCTCCTTCAATCATTCTTCATAAGATTTATTCTCCAAATAAATTTGATTATGTTGATTATGGTTTTTTTGTGACAAAGGGAGCCATTAGTCACATTCATTTGAGTCTGCAGGTGTCACATCAGCAATCAGAAATCCCTGTGTATCGTGTTCCATTCACCCATGGGATGGCCTTGGTTTTCACACGTCCTGTCCAATGTGCTGGATTTGTTTGAGCACAGTGGTACTTTTTAGCCATGGTGTTCCTTGTGACCTTTTAAAGTGAAGCTCAGTGCTATAGAAAACTTGCATGTGCCCAGAAATGGCTGTGTCCAAAAGGTAACCCACCTGTCCTTCACCAGTTTCTATCATGCTTGCTCCAAGAGCTAATTTAGTGGACTTAATCTCTGAAGTTCAGAACCTTTTCAGCCTCTTACAATGGAGAATAATCACTTTCAGTGGCACATATCCTTCAGCCACACTGCTAAATAGGACAAACATGTTTGCTGGCAAAGCATTTCCTTCCCCCACAGAGAAAAAAACCCCTCTAGTTTCTGCTATTAGGCCATTGCACCTTCATCTGTACCTACAGAAACATTTTAAGTCATTATTAACAAAAAGCATTAAGGGCTTCTTTTTTTTTGTTGTTGTTAGAGTAATTTCAAAATACCATCAGAGATTCTGGGGGAAAAAAAAAAGGATTGCGGGGGATTTTATTCAAAGGTCTACAAAAAATAATACACAGTGCTGCTGATTCACAAGTTTCTTACAACACGCCAAACTTGGTCTTCACCTCATGCCAAAACCAAGATTCTTGAGAGGCTGCTTCTTTGAAGAACCAAGTATTTTAAAAGCAGGATATTTTGATTAAGATTATGAAGAAGTGGCAAAGATTAAAAAAAAATTCCAGAGGCAAATGGGAAGGATTCTTAAAATATGGTCTTATATACCAGTTATTCTTTAAAATCATTCCTAGCCACTTATTTTGAAAACATGTTAAAAAGTCATGATCCCAGCTTTAGGCTTAATGTCTGCCTTAACTTAAAGCCTCCTGCCAGAATTCCTATGTCATCAAAGTATGAAAAGCAAATTATTTGAACATTTTTTTCTCCCTTCTCCTTTATTCAGTGGTCTGTATTTTGTATTTCATTCCAACCAGACCATGAGGTTTTTTATCCTTTGTAATTGGTTCTCGTGCACTTGCACAATACAACTTTGGAACTTCAGAACATAGGTATGAATAGGTTTGTGTTTTAATTAACATTTTTTTATTCAAGAAAAGCTCTGCCAGCCTTGAAAGGTTGACATTTGGCTCTAGAAAATGTTGGGGGAGGTAATTTCTTTTTAAAACTGTGTGATTTTATTAACCATAAAAGGAAGCATTTGAAATATTATGACTGCTCAAAATGTGAGAAGACAACAGCCTCTGCTTTAATTTACAGCAGTTTAAGTTAAAAATACTCAATTTTAGAACTCTAGATCCTTATACTGAACAGGGACTAAAAATACTTTGTAAGGATTGCTTTAAAAATTGTATTTTTTTCTTGCCCACTTGGTTTAAGTGAAAAGACTGCAAAGATGCAGGAGTCAGTATAGCAGCTAACACAGATGCTGCCTTCAGAGAAATGAAGTACCATGTAGCACCAAGCAGTTTCTACTGGCATCTTCCTATGTGTTGTCAACATCTTAAAAAGAAAAAACCAAAAACACACCACGCAAAAAAACTCAAAACCAATCCAACAAAAAAATAAAGGAGAATACTCCTTAGACATAGTTCCTTTACATAAGAAAAATATAAAAGTTTCATTTCATGAGTTTTGTGTTTATTTCCCATTTCAATATTAAATACCAGAACTTGTGAAATGACCTATTTCAAGGCTGTGATGTTCTTGTCAATTTTTTTTTTTGGCTGTGTTTCAGTCCAGCATGCAGGGTCTTCTGTCTGGTTAGCTTTTTTTAAATGGCACAACGGTGTATTCATACTACCCCTCAATAATAGTTATTAACGTTTGTTACAAAAAAATTCAACTCGTGTAACGGCCCAAAACAGATTACACAGCACAACTGCACAAATCCCACTTAACTAGATTTCACTAATTGATTTTAATTCAGTGTAAAATAATAAACTCATTGCCTGGAGCTCATTATGTTTAGAACACAATAGCCACACAGGATAAAAAAGCTACACAAATTCTGAGGATTTTTAAAATAAGAAATTGAAGATTGGATGTGAATTATAGTTCACTTGTTAACATTATAAGTATTGAAGTACAGTGATTAATCAAAATCACCAGCTTCCACCAAGCATGCACACAACCAAAAGAAACTACTGAAATGATATAAAACATTATATAAAACACGTGTAAGTGACAGCTATTAGACGTACCAAAGAGCCCTGTAACAACATCTCTCACACAATTTAACAGCTTCAGTTACACTCTAGCCAATAATCCACCTCTGTCTACTTCTAATATTCCAAATTTCCGAGTAGCCTCAAACAGCTGCCATTCAAAACTAACCTGAGAGACATTCCTCCCTCCTCTGCTGCTGACCATATGAAACTGCCTTGCAAAACGGTGTTGGTCCAGTGCCAAGACAGGTGATGCTGCCTTCAAGGCTACCATCGACTGCTTAGAAATCTGATATTTGGGGTTGTTAACAGGCAATGTAGGAAAAAATAAGCAAAAATACTTCAGAAATCAGAATATCTGATTTTTTTTTTTCTCTCTGTGCTGGCCCTGGCCACCCTTCCCCAGAGCTACCCTGCTCTTCTCATGGTGGCTGGTAGGCTGGAGATGCTTGGTGAGGTCCTGCCCAGGGGGCTGTGGTACTGCAGTGGGTGCCCAAGTGAAAGCCCTGTGGGCCACTGCCAGCCCTTTTGGGACCCTGTTGTTGGACTGTGAGTCTCCGGTCCCAAGTTACAACCAAAACTTAGTTCACAATTGCTATATATTTGCTATAATATAGTAACTCATCCAATAACTGAGCTTTTTGCTGGCTTTGTCTGTCATTGCTCAAACATTTCCAAGGCAAGAATTGGCATCGGTCATGGAAGATGGAATCTTAAATTATTCTAAGGGCAGCACACAATTCAGGGTAGTTGGATGAGATTTAAATCTCAAAATTCCACACAGTCAGGCAGTAAGAAGGATGGAAGGAGCACAAACATCTCAAAATTCATTATGCCATAACTTTGGCATTACTGTTTAGACCTAGGATTTGTTCTAACAGATTTTTGACAAAAAAAACCCACAGTATCTTTGCACTAGAGTACAAAGGAAAAGCGTAACAATGACCAAAGCACTTGCACTTTTCATCATTATAGTCACCATCATCACATTCCAAGTCCTAATTCCAAGACACATCTAAATCTTTCAAGATGTCCAGAAATCCTTGCAGATGCATTTTCTAAGAAGTGAACTCCTAACAGGGACCTAGAAATGTGAGTAGGAAAAAGGTGGGAGGGAAAAAGAGGAGTGGTAAGGACAGTATTAGGAAACTTATCTTCTTCCTTGTGTGAAACAGAGCAGTGAGGACAATTTGGTTTTCTGAATCATAAGGCTTTTTAAGGATTGAGTTTGCCATGTCCAGTAGGACTTCAAATTAACAGTGAAAATCCAGAGGTCTTTAAGTCACTTGGCACATTCTCCAACTATGTCAAGAGCAACTTAACTGCCCGATAGATCTTCCTTTTCATGATCTAAGACCACCTCAAAGGGACTGACTCAGTTTTCTTCTAATTAGGATGAACAGAAAAATGAGCAGGCGCGCTAATTCCATAAACATTTGTATAAAAGAATCAGATGAAGTGGGAAGAGAGAGAGTAAAAAAAATCTATTCTAGTGATTCCCATTTAAAAGCTAATACAGAAAAGTTAAGATAAGCTGAGCTGCAAGTAATGAGATAGAAATGGCAATGCAAAAGGACCTTTCAGTTCCTGTTAAGAATTCTGATTAGTTCAGTCTTGTTCCTTTTCCTGTACAGGTCTCCTCAGAAATAAAAGCCTACCTTTATAAAAGACTAGGAATGTCACCTAGGAATGTCAATGTGTGGCTTTACAGTTTTTTTACTATTTCTCTCCCTGGATCCCAGACAGGCTTTAAGCCCTATCTACTGTAAAATAACAATCATTTTAGCAATTTAATTTTAAAATCCTTATTTAAACAATTACTGACTCTTTTCAACCAAGGAGGTATACCAGGACAGTCACTGGATTGTATTCAGAATTCTCAATGAGAGGCTGAAGCTTTCATTAGAATGAGAAATGCCAGTTCAGGAAAAACGATTACACGAGCTGTAATATTTTGCACTACTACTTCCTCAATTCCATATTCCAATAAAAGAAAGAAAAAAAAATACTCTGTGACTAAGAAGTATCTGAAACATTGAAAACCTTAACTGTAATTACTTTCAGGCTCTACTGATGAACTTTTCTAAACATCTCAGTATCTTAATGTTTATGTTTTACTATGGTTTTTACTTCCCACATTGCCCCAAAACTGATTTGCATAAGCCACCTTCATGAATATCAAAAAGGCTGTATGAATCAAACTTTGTCACGCCTGAATGAGAAGACTGCATTAACTAGAAGATGAGACTATGCATATTATGATTTGAGTGCAAACAAGGGTATGACCAGTGTATCTATAACTTACACAATCAAGAAGCCATAGGTCAAGCCAAGTAACTACTCAAACTATGGACTAGATCTTCAGACTTTTATAGGGTCAGTTATGCTATGTCCTTTAGGCATACCCAAACCCATTTTGGGGTTGCAAATAAATGTAACATTAAGGTATTTGTTCTCCCTTTCTTCTACAGAAATATCAGGGTGCAAGTCCTTAGATAAATCCTCCAGATAAAAAGTGGATTTTACTTTCCAAAGCTGATAAGGGTCAGAATTTAAAAATTAAAATCTGTTGGAGGATTATACACATAACTACATTCAGGGGTTTAATGGATCAATAAAAGAAAACATATTGCAAGTACAGAAATTTGTGCATGGTTATGTTTTTGTACATCCAGCTACAGAATGAGCTGGCTTCAGAGAGTCATTTTAAATTTTCATTTCAACTACCAGCTATTTTTAAAAAATTTGACGTTTTTACAAGTAATGCAAACAATAACATCCCAATACCTGCATGCACCAGTCCACCCTAGCAACATCAGAGCTGCAGGGGTTTCACATGAAATCCAGCTCCAGGCATAAGGCTTTAGCCCAACAGCCTGAGCTCAGGTCAGGCATAAGGAATATTTGCAACTCAGGTGCTTTTACTAGGAAAAGTTAAATGAGAAAGCAATTAAACATGCAGGAACAGAACAAGATTATAGGGAAATATTTTACAGTTTTGTGACTTCCTTTTTCAATTCCTGTCATAAACAAGCTTTTCACATAAAACCAACACTTTCGAAAACGAAACTGTATTTCAGAGAATACTTAAAACCACTGCCTGAAGACTGTCAAATACATCTGGGCTACTAATGACAACATGTTGGATCAAAAATTAACACCTCTTTAGCAATCAGATGCATATTTCATCCGTAATGAAGGCCTGAAAAGAAGAGTTCACTTTATTCTGGACGTAGGTATCAAAGCAGATCTCACAAAGCAACACAGGCGCATCATCTAAGGATCTTTTTCACATTAAGAATCCTATTAGAAGGAAAACACTAAAAGGTAATTGAATTTCCCTCAGTTATCTTCATCTCTGTCAGCTCCTGCTACAATAACTTACTCTCCAGAGCAGAAATAACTCAATTCTGTCCAGCAAGCATATGTTATGAATCTCCAAAGCAAACTTGTCTAAATCATTCTGGTCTTCTATCAAGGTTGGCTGTGGATATGAACTCTGACAGAAAGCAAACAAATTTATTTTTATCTTTTCAATAATTCACTTCCTTTTGCCTTGATGGAAGAATCTAAAGACATAAATGTTTCCACTAATTCTGGAATTACAAAGACTGGTTGAAAATATTTTATCTGGAAGTTAATGCTATTATAAACTGTTTGATCCACAATTCTGTTTTAGCAGAAACAAAAAAATATGAAAAAGGAACGTTAGAGCAGTTTCAGGGTCTTGTATACAAAAATAAACACTCATCTCATGCTGAATTTGTCTTTTTTTCAGAATGGTTTTGACATTTATATTTTCACCTTCAAAGCACAAATAATAATAACAGAAGTAAACTCCAACTTTTTATTTCAAAGCTCTTAAAAATATCAATAAACACAAATTATTCACTCATGAGCTGACTACTTTGATTTTAAAAATCACATTTGAAGAAGGTATAATGACTTATCTGGACCAATATCACAAAAGAAAAGCAAAACATAAAGCAGACAAAGGAAGAGTAAATGACCAGAATCAGAAACGCTACTTCTGGAAGGAGAAGAGAGAAAATATTAGATAAGGTTCTGCTCAAAGTAACATTAACTGTACAGTTCCTGTCAGTTTGTGATCATTTCAGGCTGCTAAAAGCATATGTAAAAAAAAGTCTGAAGAATGAGTGAATAACGAAGTGATGAAGTTCATTGCTGTTACAAAGCTATTCAGAGTTGTATAATCATAAGGAGCTGGGAGGAACTGGAGAGGGAGCTCAGAAGACCAAGTCATCATGGCAATAAAACAGCACAGGAACTTCAGTGTAAAAGAAATGTAGGAAAGAAACTAATTTTAGATATAAAATGATGGACTCTGAGTTGACCTTTATCTTCATTCCTTTTTGTCATAATGAGATGGCATTATCATGGACAACAAGTTCTAGGAAAAAATCATCTTGGTACAGGATGAATCAAATAAAGATTTAGGAACCACTGAGAAGAGAACACCACAGAAAACATTGTGCATTCATAAATTCCTGGTGTGCCCACATCTGGAATGCTGGACAGTTTTGGGTCTTCCATCAGAAAATCTGACAGAACTGAGCAGCTTTTTCCAAAGATTCAGAATTGGAATCACTGCCATAGAAGAAATAAGTATGTAACAGTAGGATTTTTCAAGGTGGGGGGAAAAAACTCGGGAAGTAGAGGAGAATTCTGCAAGATCATGTGGCATAAAAGACCCTTTCTAGGTGAGTTTGCATGAATGAGTTCCATCAATTCTTACAACACTAGATGGAGAGAGTTACCAGGAAAACGCAGGCAAAAGAGATGGTGCCTGCTGAGAAGGTTGTGTGTGAAAGTTTCCCAGGAGCTGGTAAACTCCAGGGACTGGCAGTCTTGTTGAAACTGTAAAATACGATCACTTCAGAACACCACAAGTCTGCTGAATCTCTACACCACCACTGGCACTCCCCAGCACCAGCAGCAGGTTGTATGATCCGGGCAACAACCAAGAGAGTGACACAAACAAGTAATACAGGACTGTATATATCCTGTATCCCTCCATGAAACAAAGGGTCTTCTGCAGGAATTTCTGAAGCTATTGGAATGCCAGTAAACCCCTTCCCAATGGTAAGGTCCAACAGTAAGTGTGTAAGCAAGAGCATTGTGCGAAGTTTTCAGCTATTAACAGTAACAGCTTTATTCTACTGATTACAACAGTATAAATAACAGAAAGTGTTCCACGAAGTACATTTTGTGATCTGTGTCTCCCATCCAACCTGACTCGCTACCAGAGAAAAGGTATTTTACAACATAGGAATGAAATTAAGATGACAGTACAATTTGCAATTAACTCAGTGAAACTCTTAATAAGTCTATGCGGTTTCAAAGTTTCACTGATGGGGCAATAATCCCCGACAGGGAACTAAGCACATGATCACCATTTCCATCAAGTAGGAATCAGAAGTCCCTGAACTTCAAATTGCAGAAAGGTAGAAGTTTATTCTGGGCAAGTATACTACATTTACCCTTTAAATAAACTCTTCCTTAAATATCCACTGTTTGAGATAAGTCCATTATCAAGCCTTTTATCCTGTCAATGTGATTAGTCTTGCTCGTCCATGTTCCAGTAGGAATCATCTTCAAAGAACAGACACAGAGCAGAACTACTAGGATGATCTAGAGTACACAGACACCACCTTGGAAGAAAAAAAACCTAGAAGACTAAAACTGATTTAGCCTAACAAAATGAAGTCATGGGATAAATAGGAGATTAAAAAAGTAAAATAAGAAAAACAAAAAAGACCAGTGAAGCCAGAAGATAACAATCACATAATAACAAAGAAAGAGATGCTGAATACAAGTGAAAATAAATCAGAAAAATTTTACAACCGAATAAAATATTGAAGTTGAACCTACCAGTTGAAATAGTGAGAAAAAACTTCTTCAGGTACTCAGACCCTGAAGATCATTTGTGATCTTGTCAGCCTTAATTCAGTTTTAATATAATGTCTTTCTCATTTAAATCAAACCAATTCACAATAAGCCACATAAGGAGAGACATGTACTGTCACTGTGTTTTTTCTTCAAAACTAAACAACTAACACTGTTGTTAAAAACATACAGAAGTAATGCAAATTATCTTTGGACAGGTGTTCTAGAAGAAAATTTCCAATCAAGCCCTATAGGATATTTGCTTTGTTAATGCTAGAAATTTACACTCTACATACACTGTATTATTTCAGTCAAGAGGATTTTAAAGTCACTGCCTGGCACAAGCTACCATAAAAATTGGTACATGAATAATAAACAAGGTAAACACTATTGATTTATTTTTCATGAACAGGTGAGAACAACATTTCTGATGGGAACACCTAATTTGCAGCAAGAAATTCCTTAGCTAGCTAACTCAGTTTTCATAATATGAGCATAAAAAGATGGAGCAAAACATGGAAAATGTTTTTATAGATAACATAAAAACTGTATAAAAAGATATAATATTAGGGGTTCAAAGAAAAAGTATGCCATCCATCAAAAGGTTATTTTTAAAAGACTTTAAAAAAAGCTGAAAAAGTTAAACGGCAGAGAAAGAAGGCTGTAAGAAAATGGCATTCTTCTTCATGGAGACTGTTCAAAGAAGGAAAATAAACAAATGTTAACTATGGCATGTTACTCTTAAAACCAGAATGAAACAGGACAAAAAGAGTTTGAGGAACACTTGCATAAAGGCATAATAGACAGTAATAAATTATTTTTCAAACAAATCAGGAGCAGTAAGCCCGTTAAGGTATCTCTGTAGACCTATTAGAAGATCAAAAGATAAAAAGAGCTCTTAGCAGACAAGTTATAAAACAAAATTGCCAAGTGACCAACTGCTAGGACCAGCTGGTATTCACTCAGGTGATCCAGAAGGACTCGGGGATGCACACTGTTGAGACATCAGCTACAGTGTTCTTGTTCAAACTGCCTCAAGGGCTGGAAGAATGGAACATGCCCAATGGACTCTGGAGGACAGCAGGGAATTACATGGCAGTAACTCTGAAATTTATAAAAGGCGAATTAGTAGCTGTCTTTAAAGCAAAAAGCAAACAAAAAATAAACACACTGGCAAGAGTCATCACTACTTTTGTAAAGGGAAGTCATGCTTCCTTAGATTTCTTACAACAACCACTGGAGACACAGACAAGAAAGATCCAGTTCTTAAAGTCCACTGTTTGAATGCAAAAAAGATACTTAAAGAAAGGCAGGATGAGATAGGGTATGCAGGAACATCCTTATGTTAATAAAAATGCTTTAAAACAAAAGGAAACAGGTTTAAAAAAATAACAGCTAGTCTTCAAGGTGAAGAAAAATCACCAATTGAACATCACTGTGATATTAAATGTATTTGGAAATGATTAGACAGTGGAAGAGGTGTTAAATTTTGCTGATAGGTCTAAGTCAAGGGAGTAAAAACAGTAATTCAAACATGAAAAATGATAATACAATGACTGGGAGATAAAACAACAGGTGAAATTCATACAGAGAACTGCAGATCTTTGTCCAAATTGTGATCCCTGCCACCTGGGTAGAATCAAGAAAGGCACCCCTATGTAATTGTCCTGTTCTTACACTTGTCCCTAGGAGTGAACTATTCAACTCTGTTAGAAACAATACTGAGTTTGATGAGCTTTTGGTCTAATGCAGCACAGATGCTCTTGAGTCTCAGCAAACTGAGATGTAGATGAATAAAAAAAGGCATGCAATTTCCAATTGGATTGTGTTAACATTCTAAATAATTTTGGATTTTGAATGCTCTGACCAAAGTTCAAGTTATTCAAGTTTATTGCTGAATTATTTCCTGTACCAGAAAATTGGCAGAACCCCTGGCTCTATAATATCTAAGAGATGTTCTTTTGAGTATTTGAACAATTCCCATCACAAGTCAGTATTCACAATTATCTGCAAGATAAGTGAAACTTACCTATATAAATCCTGCTTATAGCAAATATAAGACCAGATGTTCCTATTTCTGTACTTGTTTTCCTAACACATGACCACTTAGAAGTAACTCATTAAGTCAGAAATGTGAGAAATATAATTTCCCACTTCAGGCCTTGTCAACATACTCCAGCAGAAGAAAACTGTTTAATCTTAAATTAGAAAAAAAATAAAATAGCGTTCCATGTTGAGCACTCTGTTGAAGAGTTTATAATACCTTAAAAAAATTTAGAAATTAAAGTAACAATTTTTCTTCCTTCTACCGACAGATGGTGCTATAATGCCTAACCTGCCCAATGCAAAGAGCAGCATTTATTTTAAAAAAATCTAGATTTGATTCATAATTAAATGTGTAGAGCCTTATTTCTCCGTGAGGGTATACCTAACTTCCTCTGTGTGGCCAATTAAATTTTTGCAATCTTATGGACAATAACTTTTGGTCACATTACTGCAGGACACCTACAACATGTGCTATTCATTACCTTTACATGGTCTGTAAAGATTCATTGCTGATAACCCACACTACTAGACAGAATACCCATTGAAAGCATTTCCAAAATCTTCTGTTCTAATAAATAAGGTGATTGCCATTGAGCTTGTTGAATAACACCTTGTATAAAAGGATGTTGTAAGAGCCACAAAAAGATTACTTGATGCACAAATTCTGGAGATTAGGACCCAGTCAAGAACAGTAACTGTCTCCTACGTATAAAAAACCCCAATCATCTACAGAAACTACAAAGACACCAAATACCTTTTCAATTCCTTCAAGCATCTCTTTGACTTACAGGTATACCACCACAACTGATTTGCAGTACTCTTTAGTCACTTCCTCTGATACAAGTAACACTTTCTAACATTTAATGCTTATTACTCCAAAGGAGAAAAGGTGCAGAATACACAAGATTATCAATCTGTGAAACTACTGAATTTTGTTTTCTTCCAAGGAAACAAAAAGCAAATGGCTACATCCAGTTTCCCCCACCGAGTCACTACTGGAACGCTTGCATCTTATCTCTGTCAAGGCAATACTTGTATTAACATTAAGATTCATTTCTCAGAACGCGCCATGAAGTAAAACATTCAGCTTATTACACACAGCCTATAAATTGATACTGAGTAAGAATTAAACCTGTGAGGAAGTCCAAGCCTTCTGCATGAAAAAACATAACTGAACAGAAAAGGGCAGCAAATTTTACAGCAGCTGGAAATGCTAGATTTAATTATTGGAGGGAAATCATGCAGAGAAGTTAGCTGCCTAGCATGATTTATAACAAATGCAAAGGGAAAGTCATAGGAAATTCTCAGTTAATCAACAGAAACGGCCAGCAACACGAATGCCAGCACTTTGTATTTTTATGGATGACAAGAATTTGAAAAAATAAGACCTAAAATTCAAGGAAATGACACCACACAACGTTTTAAAAAAATACACTTTGAGGAAGCTGGTTAGTTTGTAAATGACAGGAGTAGTTACATTTTACTGAAAATATTACCAAAGCATCTGTTTTCATCACAGACTCAGAATGAAGAATCCTTTTCCACCCATTCCGGAAAGTTTTCTGATAATTATTGTATCACACTGTCCCTTGCTGCTCTAAACACTCTCACGACTTACAACATTACAAATGGTTTTATAGTATCTTTTCCCCCATTTTCCTGTTCTTTCACGTGAATTTTCCAGTCAAAAAACCCTCACCTTGCTGGAAGAATATTCCTCAAAAATATTTCACAGGAGCATTGAGTCAGGGTAACACAGATTTTGGTCCAAATCCAGTAACTTCATCCTGACAGCAAACTAAACCTTCACAAGAAAGATGAAATGCCATGAAGCTTGAACAGAGCAGGCCTCAAACACTTGCAGGTTTACATATTTAGAATTCTATAAATATGTATATTCACACACAAATACACAAAGAGATTTATGCAAGACAGGATGCATAACCAAGGCAAGGGACACTCCTGTCATAAATTATAAAATAAAAGTCAATTAGAGTACAAAACTCCCTCCCCCTCCTCACAACAAATCCACAATTATTTTTTGTAGGCCCGACTGCGGCCGTCTGCAGACAGAATCTAAGAGCCAATAAGCACATATTTCAAGGTTATTTCTGGAAAGCAGTCCAGGCGGTGGCACAAAACCAGTTGTTGGAATTTAAACATGAGGAAATTCCTCTTCAGGATTTCCAGCCCTACCAAACACTCGGGGTGACATTTTGAAAAATGCCCAAGAGACCTTTATGCATATAAATCTCAGGGACACCGGACAAAATGGAGGGTTTTAAGGGTTATAAGTTCTGTTAGGAATGGTCACATTTCCACATTCACTGTAAAAATGTGTGCTTCACTGCCACCTCACTAGAGAAATGAGTGGAATATTGCTTCATCAGGCTTCTTTGACGCTTAATCAAACTGTAAAACAGGTAAGAACATGGCGGGTCTCCCTGTGACCACCCTCATATGTCTACATTCATAGATATAATTACTTATACAGGTAGCAGTGAAAACATAGGTGAAGAAAAGATGAGGAAAAAAAAAAGTTTGGCCTTTGTATTCAGCCATAGAAAAACCTCTCACAACCAATTATTTACCTCCAAAGCAATTATTATTATTAATTTTAGTCTTTTTTTACAACACTACCTTAGAAGAAAGACAGCATAAATGGTTGGCTCCTACCTTGGCATGTTACATATATTATCAACTATTAAAAAAAAGGCACCAAAGAGGAAGACTTTTTTTGTCTTTCTCTAGGCTGCTAAGTTGGTAAGGCAGAAGCTTCTAGAGAGGGTGGATCTTCTGTAAGGGAAGCTGAGCACCTCCAGTTTGAAGAAGCTTCTGGAGTGCAGGACTGCAGAGGCAAAGGAGGGGTCTGCAACGCAAATGGAGACAAAGACAAAAAGGAAGCAGGAAAAAAATAGCCCAGTTGTCGTAACAGATACCCTTCTTGCCACCAGACAGAGAAGGAAGGGACATGCAGATTTTGCTGTTGTTCAAAGCACTTTATTTGAAGTTTGAGAGAGAATTGTCTTGAGAAGACAAGGGGGAGAGAAGAGATCTCTTTGAAAGGCCTTTTAATTTAAATGTATCTCACCTTGGCACTCAGAGTATTCTGCATATCTAAAGGTACAGCACAAATTGGAAGAGCATGCAACAAAATCTCAACCTTGCTTTTAGAGATTCTTCCTGCACTTTTGGTCATCCTACCTTATGGAAAGGGTAGAGAGACACCTTCCTCTTGATGTTCTGACCAACGCAGGGGCCCACCACATGGAGACTCAGTAAAGAAAGGCCCAATTGGGAGGCAGGGAAAAAAATAAAGTGTTCTATAGAAAATGTTATGTGACTAGATTGTTCTGTCACCATGGTGCAAACCTGTTCAAAATCTGACAGGCTCATCACTGTGATGACTTTTAGAAATGGGAGAATTAAAACCAGATAGTAGTAAACATAATAAAGACCTTTCAAAGGAAATCTGGGGGGGCGGATTTTTGCTGACCCAATGTTATCACGGAATACTTCCTATGTGATCCGAAACACCAGAAACACAAGTCAGAATAAAAATGAAAAGCAAGTCGTGGTTCTTGCCACACTTTTCATCTGTCTCTGGATCTTTATCCCTCACTCAACCAGCCTCATCTCATTTCTCTCTACAGCTCAGGTAGCAAAGCTCCCTTCTGATCTAAACCACAAAAGCTCATCCCAGCCATCTTTAAAAAAAAAAAAAAAAAATTACAGCTTTGCAACTACTAAAATCATCACAATCATAAAATGCAGTTAAGTGTGATCAAAACCACATTTGCATATACCATCCTTCAGGGCTAAATATAGAATTACACCAGTTTCCAATAAATTGTTTAATCTTTTGGTGTACACAGGATCTACTCACTTTCTTCAACTATAACAGCAGGGAAGCTACTTGTCTTTAATGCATTATTGGTGCAAAATATTTACATTGAATTTTGAAAGGAATTGCAAATATTTGCAGAAAAAAAAATCACAATGCCATTTATTAAAGACATGACTCCTGCTTACAGAAGCCTCTGAGCTGTAGATCTGTACATGATAAGACAGAAATTATGGAAGCATAGCCTATCTGCTTCCAATTGCTCTATTCTGGACATATGCCATGGCTGATGAGATATTGCATTCAATGGACTGACCAAGCAGAGTCTCTGTCTTGACTGGAAGGATACAATCTTCATTCCAACTCATTTCTCAAGAACAGCTGGAAGACAAAGCAGCAAATCAAGGAAATGGGTGCATGGAGGTGACCAAACCACACCAGTCAGGCTAGTGAAAACAATCTGTAGCTTAGCAATCATCATCTGCTTGCTACTCTGCTTCCTTACATGTCCTCAAGTTGGAGAAATGAACCAGATCAAAGGCTATACTGATTTTTTTGAAAGTACTTTTTCTCTTATTTGCGAGTCCTTCCTGTCACATGCCTTTGAGTGTCTCATGACATGAGTGTTGGGACCAAAACAGAGGCATCAACATCCACATCCATTCATGCAATGGGAAGATAGCTACTGATGGCAGTACACACCATGCCAGCAGCCCAACACTTGCACAGATCCCTTCCAGTTAGGGATGGAAGGGCTCCAGTCTAGTCAAGTGACACATCCATTTCTGGGCACATGCAAGTTTTCTATAGCACTGAGCTTCACTTTAAAAGGTCATAAGGAACACCATGGCTAAAAAGTACCACTGTGCTCAAACAAATCCAGCACATTGGACAGGACGTGTGAAAACCAAGGCCATCCCATGGGTGAATGGAACACGATACACAGGGATTTCTGATTGCTGATGTGACACACGCAGATTCAAATGAATGTGACTAATGGCTCCCTTTGTCACAAAAGAAACCATAATCAACATAATCAAATTTATTTGGAGAATAAATCTTATGAAGAGTGATTAAAGGAGATGGGACTGTTTAGTTTGAGGAGGAGGTGGCTGAGTGAGGGGAGACCTCATCACTCTCTACAACTACTTGAAAGGACACTGTAAAGAGGTTGATGCTGGTCTCTTCTTGCAGGTAATTAGTGACAGAAGAAGAGGGAATGGCTTCAAGCTTCAACAGGGTAGGTTTAGACTGAACAATTAGAAAACAATTTTTCACAGAAAGAGTGCTCAGAGAGTGGAATAGGCTGCCCAGGGAGGTGGTTGAGTCCCCATCCCTGAATATGCTTTAACGGTCATTTAGATGTGGTGTTGGAGAATATGGTATATGGAAGAACTTTGTAGAGTGGGGTTGATAGTTGGACTCGATGATCCCAGGGGTCTTTTCCAACCTGAATGATTCTATGACTCTATGATGCTGACTGAAGGCTGGGACAGACAGCAGTAATGCTGACTTCATGAGACACCAGGTCTGTTATTTAAGCATTTGGTAGAATTGGTAATTTTATATCCTCAATACACACACCTTCAGAATTGACACTATATCTAACTTTTTCCAACAACATAACAAAACTAAACTTGATAAAGAGACCTGCTGCTATTTTAGCACACTAGTTTCTGTTTAACTTCAACCTGATGAGTTAAACCCCTTGAGCCATCACACTGAGACAGCACAGATTCAAAACAGCATCAACTTAAAGTATCAGCCAACTCTTATCCTAAAGAGTTGTCACAGCAAAACTCAGAGCTATATTAAAAATGTAAGTTGATGCTCAGTGTAAATTTCTTCCAGACATCATAAAAAGGTGTCTTAAGACAGAAATAAGGCTAACAGTGAAGTTGTCACCGAGCAACTGTATTCATTGGTAGCCTGTATTTACAGGACAGAATGCTTTATTTCACACAGATTTCCCACATACACACACACCTTTGTGAGTAGTTTGCATCTCTGAAGAAAAAAGCAGGCTGTTCATCTAATCAATAATGCTGAGTCATGCATGGAGCTTCTGCATAAATCAAGAGCAAAAGATGTCAAGCATGTCCCAACTCCCAACGATTATCAGGCAACAAAGTGAAAAGATGCACTTTTCATCTCCACAGGACTGTCGCCAAACCCTTGATGTAATAAATGAAACACGCCTGCTATTTCACCATTGCAAAATGGTACTGTAGATATCTTACAACATCTCTGTTTGCAGGAGGGGGGAACCAGCTCTAGATGAAGTGCAGATATATTATTAAACAACGCACAGCTTGAATCCCGGGGCCAACACAGATGACCTTTAGAACATAAGCACTGCCTAAGACAAATATGCTTTCATCTTTGGGGAGTATTTTTTCAAGTAAAGATTTAAGAGAAAAACACTTTAGAAATAAGTTAAGCACAAATGTGCCTTCAATCTCTTAATGCTTCATTTTAAAAACAAAACCGCAAGTAGTATCACATGTCAGAAGAAAGACTAAGTACTATTTAAACAGTATGTTAGTGAATTTAGTGAGATTTAGCTTCGTTTTCATTTAAACAAACCCATAATTAAAGAACAGAGAAAAGAGATACATGATGTAATAGAAGTCCAAAACTGAAAGTGTGATTCAGAAAAAAAGGCTTGTATTTCTTATTACAAGATACAAAACCAAAGACCACTATTTCACTTTAGAATCCCTTAAGTGAGATGAAAATACAAGAACATAACAAAACCACACTGAGGCATGTAAAAAGGAACATGGTTTTCGAGGTGGATTAAATTAAATAGCAAATGATACAAAAAAGAAAAAAGCAATCTCTTGCATTGCATTTAACAGGCTGCTACAATTTATCTTCAGTAAGGTGGGTTGGTTTTTTTAAGAGTTACATCTTGACTGGGAACCTTCAGCACATACCGTGATACTTGCCTCATGGAAAGGAGGAGTGTTGGTATGATATGATTTGTTCCTCCACCAACTACGGTTCGCAGATTCTGAGCTGCTCTGCACAGCCTGGTTTGCCATCCAAGTTAGCGGCTGACTAGCAAACCACCCTGTGACTGCAAAGCACCTTTCAGGATGAAGCCTCCTGTGTCTGAAAAGCCCATATCACAGATTGGAACCCTCAAACACACTGGGCTTGTTATGTTTTGGAGGTTTGAGTGGTTTTTTTATTAAAAAGTTTTCGTTTCTTACCTCAAACTCAGCATGGCGATTAATGTCCTCTGCTCTCTGTCTGCTCAAGATAAATTCTGCTTCATTAGCCACTCTCACCAAATGGTCCTTCATTGTTTGACTCAGCAACCTGAGGATGGAGAATATTCAAGAACTGCCTTGAGAGAACAAAGTCCTAAAATAAAAATCTGTCAATACAATATACATAGAAATATTTTGAGCTCTGCTCCACAATTGACTTTATTGTGTTAGGAGAGTGATATAAATAAGACTGAAGGGTAATTTTCTTGCAACTAGTAAAATTGTATGTCAATAGTAAACCAAAATAAGTATTAAACAAAATGTAAACATTCTAGACAGCCATTTGTTTTCCCTGAAATATAGATATGCATGAAAATCTTTCACATACACACAATGCAAGAAAAGGAAGCCGTTTACGCATATAAACATCCACAGTGAAAGCCCTAATGGAACTGCTGTAAAGTCTAAATAAAAAAAATGCGAATTTCATTTCTGTATAGTTTTTTTCTCCAAGTGTAAAATTGGAATTTTATGGTAAGTGTATGTCTCAGTACACATTTTCAGGATTATAAAACATCCTCAGTTTCACAAATTAAATACTAGGATATACAGTGACCCAGGTTATGTACAGAATAAAGCTATAGATCAATCTGATATTTCTGAGGCCTTCATAAACTCGGATTTATGAATGGCAGCAGAGCTGACAGATGGAATTACAACCCAATTATTCTGTGACATATTATTACTAAAAACACTTCCTTTTTAATTAGTTACATTGGGATCCATAAAGTTAAAACTGTATATACAAGAACTACACTGTTTTAGAATGTGGACATTTCCGTAGGATCACTCAAAGATACACCAGATAAACCCATTACATGCTCTACTAGTAAGTTTTTCAAAACATCTATTATTAAAGTTGGGGGTTTTTTTTAATTAAAGTTGGGTTGGTTTTTTTTTAAGTTTTCAGTTGCTAATGCAGAAAAGAGTAGCAGAACATAAAATCACTTGTTTGCCCTGCACATATAAGCTTAAATGTATTTCAACAAGTTCACAGAGTCTACTGAAACCCCTTCTTTACAAAGGCAGGATTTATTATGCAGGAGGCCTTCTAATGTATATAATGGCAATTTTATCCCCTAGAACTTACTTATCTGAACTAAGGCTCAGCCCATCTCTATGTTTGACAGCATAATCACCAATGCTCTGCTGTCTCTTTCCTATACTAGCTGGACAGTATCCCATTATTTTAATTGAGTTTGTCGATACCAATGCCTTCTGCTAACCTGATCACCTTGAAAAATACTAGTTATCCTCTAAAAGGGCCACTTGTCATCTAACACTATCCTCTAATTGTCCCACTTTTTTTATCTGTTCAAGAAAGTACCATATAAATTGTTTTTTACAACACATATTTTCTTTTTTATCTACTAAACATAACCAGTGAGCAGCCCAGTTCATAACTAACTTTACACTAGCACTTACTATGCATTTGCAGAGATGATGGATGTGTTCCAAACAAAGCAAAGAACTACATTCCCTCACAGAGGAACAACATTCTCAAAACAGACTAGAAGCGTACCTAGTAAAAACTAATAACTTTTGTTTATCAGAACGAGCTTTTACCTTCTAGTAACTTCAAGCTGTTTTCAGATAAAGGTAAAAGCTTCATTTTATTTGGTATAAATTATCATACAACTATTTCCCTTCTTGCAAACTGCCAAAATCAGCAATTGAAGGTCAGGAGGTGAGAAAAAAAAAGTTATTTACTAATACAAATGAAGACCGTATGGTATAAAACAGTAAATTATTTCATATGACAGCTGTGTCCATTCTTTACCTTCAAGAACTTCAAATTTTAATCTTTCTTTTCAGTCACCTTTTCCAAACACTGCATATGCTTAGACTAACTTTCTTCTAATAAAAAGTCAAGTTGTATCATTATCTAGGTCACTTGGGATTTTCTTGATAGCATTCTTTGTAGCAAAACAGATTTCTGTTTTGAATGTACCTCTTTAAGTGGAGAACTTAGCAAACTACATATAGATCTATAGATAAATGTAATAATGGCATAATATAACAGAAGTGTCTATAGCCATCATTAAAACTCAATGGCAAATACATCTCAGCATCTCTATAAATGAACACACCTCTGCTTGTATGTCTAAAATAAAGCCTTAATCACCTCCTTCTAAACACTAATTTAGAACCTCTGCAGCTGCTGCTTTACCATTTGAGGCAAACGACATGTTGAACAGAACTTTGTTAAGTGCAGCTCCCCACTTACAATAGGAACAGCTGTTTCCAGCTGAGCAGAGCACTGCTGAGGCAAAGACAAGATTTGATTCTTGCAAAAGTATTAGTTCAGCTCCAAGCTACATACAACATACTGTGTACATACATGAGTGGCTATAAGCTGTATTAACTAGATCAGGTAACTTTGAGAGATAAATGTCTTCTAAAGGAAAAAAAATGTTTAAAAAAACCTACCTGATTTTCCTCACTAAGACAGTGAGCACATATGGATTAGAGGATCACAACGGTCCTTTCTGGTACCTGCTCTGGCCTCTTACACAGAAATGACCATGAATGTTCTTTCCCAAATTATTTTATTTCTCCATCCAGCCTGTCTGAATTGCTTCTTCTGTTTGAGCTACAGCATAGCTTTCAAAAGGATGCCCCAATGTTTTTGGGTTTTGGGGTTTTTTTTTAAGATTTGAAAATGTTCTTACACATGTTCCCCTAGAAATGAGTTTTATAAGATGATAATTAGTGCCAATTAAAAAACCCACACCAACCACAAAAACCCAACAAAAAACAACCCTAAAACCCAAGAAAAATCCAAACCTATTATTTTTTGTCTGCTTTTATCCTGTTTTTTATTCTAGCAACTAGATCACAGTAGTTCTTATTCTGTTAAACAGAAAGTCTATTCAAAACATCTCTTTCTAAATACTTTTCTTTTTCAGAGCAAAAGAACAGTTTTTCATTTCTTTGATTAAACAAAACAGATAAACTGCAAAGAATGCACATCCAAGCTCAAAGAAAAACTGAAGTCTAATGATTTCCTTCTTGCCTATGGTCAATCTCTGTGTACAACCCCATGGACCATGTTTCCCTTACACTACTTTCTCACGTACCTTTTTATTTTGCTCAGTGTTATTAAACACTAAAATGATGTTTCATGTGATGATTTCCACTCCTCCTTCCCTGGAAACCAAAACTCCCCTTTTGGTTTGGCTTTACTTATGGCAAGTTATTGCCTTAGGATTTTTTTATCATTTTTAACAGGAGAAGAGCGTGGATGGACATGTTCTGTAGAAAGTAGACGATAATACCTGTGGGGGTAGAGACTCTGGACAACAGGTCTACTCTTCTGCTTTCAATTCAATGTCTCAAACAGACCTTTCTTACTTTGCCTAAGTACTTCCTTTCTGGACCAAAATATTTAAAAACATCCGATTAACTTTCTTCAGTCTTCACTGCTAAGGCTGCCTCCTGGCCATGGAGGCAAAGGGGAGGGTATGGAGAGAAGAGGTTTTTCCTCCAGTAGAAGAGGACCAGGTTCGGGAACACTTGGCTAAACTGGACATTCACAAGTCCATGGGCCCTGATGGGATGCACCCGCAAGTGCTGAGAGAGCTGGCAGATGTTGTCGCTGGGCCACTCTATCATCTTTGAAAGGTCATGGAGAACAGGAGAGGTGCCTGGACAGGCTGGAGAGCTGGGCAAGGAAGAACCTCATGAG
>BJBW01004880.1:0-32137 GCA_004320125.1 Scolopax mira
GGGGGGGGGGGGGGGGGGGGGGGGGGGGGCGGGGGCGGGGGGGGGGGGCGGGGGGGCGGGCGGCGGGGGGGGGGGGGGGGGGGGGGGGGGGGGGGGGGGGGGGGGGGGGAACCAAGCCGAAAAACCCCAACCAACCACAAAAACCGACCCCCCCCCCACAACAACAAGTAGCTCTCGTCCGGCAGAGGGGCACGGAGAGCGGCTGGGAATCGCCGCGCACAACCGGAGCCCGCCTGGAAGAGCGGAGCCGCTTTCTCTCCTCTGGCAAAGGTAGCGGAGGGGCGATGGGGAGGAAGGGGGCTGTGCGGGGAGGAAGGGGGCTGCCGGGGGTGGGGGGGAGAGGGACGGACGAACGACACGGTGGTGGTGATGGTGGTGGCGGTGGGGCAGCCCGGCGCTGGGACCACCGGCTCTTGATACGCGCTGCTCTTCGTGATGTGTCTCAGAAAGTACGAGCCGAGCTCCACAGCGGCAGCTTTTCCGAGGGTGTGCCTGCAGCCTGGGCTGCTGGGGGGGCTTGGTATTTCTACCCCCAAAGCAATCCCTCCCTCCCTCCCAAAATAGAGGCGGGGGGTGGGGGAGAAGGATTAGAGGTTTGTCTCTTTTCCCCCCTCTTCTCCCTCCCTCTTCCCCCCCATTAAGCTGTTAGGATAATAAAAGATAGATGCCCATTAAATAATTAAGCGCACACTTTCTATTCCATCAGCTCGGTTCACGCAGCCCCGCGAGGGAGAAGGGGGTGGGGACGGTGGCGGATCCGTACGCGGGAGAAGCAGCAGTGCCATTTCGGTAGCCCGCTTTCGGGGGAAGCGGGGAGAGGGCCCGGGGGATTTGCCTGGGGCGGAGGTGGGGGAGTCCAGGCGGGAGACCCCTCCGCGGAGGGGCGCGGAGCCGGGGGCCGGCGGCGAGGCGGGCTGGGGGGGGGCTTTCCCGGCGGTGCGGGGGGGCGGGAGAGGGAGGGGGTGGAGGGGTCTGAAGCGGACGGCGAACAGCTCCCCCACACCAGTGATGCTTAGGGGGGCTTCTTCTCGATGTCCTCTTTCTGTTTGCGTTTAAGGTAGAAGCTCGTCCCCCGCGGACCTGCCCGCGACCGGCTGCCCCCCCCCCCCCGCCACCTCCATCCCCGCTGCCGCCTCCCGCGCCCTCCCCAGTCATGTCCCACCCGGAGCGATGGGGAAGCTCGAGGACAACGAGAGGGTGATCCTCAACGTGGGGGGGACGCGGCACGAAACCTACCGCAGCACCCTGAAGACCCTGCCGGGGACCCGCCTGGCCCTGCTCGCCTGCGAGTCCCAGAGCGAGTCCCCGGGCGGCGAAGAGCCGCCGCCGCCGCCCCCCAACCCGCCGCCGCCGGCGGGCGGCTGCCCGGAGCCCGGCAGCGGCTGCAGCCCCCGGGGCAACGGCGGCGCCAGCGAGTTCTTCTTCGACCGGCACCCGGGGGTCTTCGCCTATGTGCTCAACTACTACCGCACCGGCAAGCTGCACTGCCCCGCCGATGTCTGCGGGCCGCTCTTCGAGGAGGAGCTGGCCTTCTGGGGCATCGACGAGACGGACGTGGAGCCCTGCTGCTGGATGACCTACCGCCAGCACCGCGACGCCGAGGAGGCCCTCGACATCTTCGAGGCGCCCGACCTGCTGACGGGCGAGCCGCCCCCCGAGGGCGACGACGACGAGCTGGCTGCCAAGAGGCTGGGCATCGAGGACGTCGGGGCGACCGCTGAGGGCAAGGGCGGGCGCTGGCGGCGGCTGCAGCCCCGTGTCTGGGCGCTCTTCGAGGACCCCTACTCCTCACGGGCTGCCAGGGTAAGCGCCGATGGACGAACGGCGCTCCCGCCCGGGGCGGCTGGGGAGGCCGAGGGGCTGCCTGGGGTGTGAGCACCGTGGTCACCCCGCCTGGGAGGCAAGAGCGTGGGGCATCAAGGGGAAGCTCGCCCCGGTTGGGGTAGTCATGCAGAGGTGATGTTGTGGTGGGCCGTTGCGTGGGCGTGATGTTGGCTCCTGCGGGATGGTGGTGCTTGTCCCCTTTGCACCCACAGGCAATGTTGGGTGGTGAGGGGGTCCTGCTTTGCTGGTGTCCCCTGTAGGGACATAGGGTGAGGTGGGAGCTATGCCCCGAGGAGCCTGTGAGGGAGCCACGCTCAGCCCCCTGGCCTGGGTGGGGGTGTGGAGGTGCGCTCGCTGGGGAACCCGTTCGTGTGCGTGGGCAGGAACAACCCCAGGTGTCCTCATCCTTTCTGGGCACCCGCATGGAGGTGTGTTTTGGAGACCGTCATCCCTCCCTTAGCTGTCAGAGGTCTTGGGTTTGGGGTGAGGGAGTGACTGCGATGCAGGAGAGTGACCTCAGCCCTTTTCCAGCCTCGCTTTGTCAGCGCTGGGAGGTGATCTGAGTTCAACAAAGTAAGCGTGACAGGGGGTCACCCTGCCTCTTCCTCCATTGATTTCTCAGGGTGACCCTCGCTGGCTCTGTGATGAAGGGTGAGGGTGCCAGGCAGCAAATGATCATCCTGAGTTTCCGTTATTTAGATAAGGACTTTGTATTTTGGTGCTGGCTGCTGGCTACTTTCTACTTTGATGATTTGGATTTTAGTTCCATCTTTTAGTTGCTGTTGTCCGTGGTGATGCGGGTTTGCTTTCTAATTCAGGACTTTTGAGCAAACAAATGGTTGTAATTGCTTTGAGAGAAATATCTAGTGGTGCCTTGTATTTAACAACGAGAAAAGCAGCTACCAGCAAATCCTCCCTGCAATAAAAGGAAAAGAATTTGGACACTGGAAATGTTTGATTATAAAATAGCAGTAGGTGCTTTGCAGCATGTTTACCAGGATTCCCATGAAGTATTTAAAGCTAAGCCTCATCCTGCAGAAGGTGCTGGTATGGTGGGTGTCATCTCCTGATCAGTTCCACTGATTTCGCTGGCAGTCCCAGAGATGTGACAGTAAGTGTGTGGTTAAGTGACTTCCTGAGTTGCACCCTGTGGCCTGATGTGGTTTCTGTGAAAGTTAGCAACTCCTGTGAGCGTGGTGAGGCAAATTAAACAGAAAGTGTGAGTCCTCGTAGTTATTACTGTCACTTGCTGAGTGCCAGCGTTGCTTAGGATTTTGAAGGTTACCCAACCAATACATTTTCCCTTGACAGCTGGCTCCAGCTGATCCTTGAAATATGGTTTTAATAAAGAATCAGTTCTGAAGACAAACTACCAGAAGTGTTTATCTCTGCTCATCAATGACATACCCACATTGCTGGTACCTTAGCTGTCTGAATCCTAAGGAGAACTTGGCTGTCGGTTGCCCGACGGAACAGAAGCGTGCGTGTGGTGGTTGCCCTGCAGGTTGTCTTTTGCCTACTGTTTCGTGGAAAGTTGCCAGTAGTGTCAAATCTGTGGCTTTTTACAGGAGGGAATCTTTCAACTCAACTTTGCTGGAGAACTGAGGAGTACGGGGCAAATGCTAAATAGGAAGGTACCAGGAGAAAGAGGAAGGTAGGCGTGCTGATGGCACTTGTGCCCTGGAACTTTAACTGTCGCTTGAGTTTTCAGTCCACTTCGGTCCGCTCTTTGACAGAGCCTGTAGGCACTAGCTGTCCAAATTTTCCATCTGTGCTAGACCATCCTGAACCGTCAGTGACTCAAGTAAAGATATTTCAAGTTTGCAAAATGAATACCATAATTAACAGTACCATAGAAAATTGCAAGATGACAACATTAATCTCTTCAAAGATATGGTATTTACCTTTTTATAACTTCAAAAGAGGTTTTAAACTTTATATCCCGAGTTAAAGCCCCAGCAGCAAGAATAAGGCAGCGTCAGAGCTGTAACAACAGGGTCTAAATAGGTGTTTTAATTTTGTTCAAGGCTGCTGCTTTCATTCAGGGAGACAACTTTGAGAATCGCTGGCAAGTTTTAAAGCATTAAGTAAATTTGTATTTAAGGACTAGCATGCACTTAGTATTGAACACAGTGATGTAAGGTGATGGTAATCTTGGTTTGAAACTGAAACGTTACTGTCAATTCAACATTTTCCCACACCTGAAACAAAGACGTTATTTTCTGAGTATTCTGGCAAATACACTTTTGTTTTGTGTCAGCTGAAATGATGACTAACTCTAAAAACATGTGAGTGAAATCCTGGCCTTGCTGAAATCAAGAAAAAAAAACTCTGTGAACATCAATCTTTGCCGTATAGTGTTAGCTACTGACTCATACACCACTTAGATTATGGTGAAGCTGCTTAGTGGTAAACTTTCTTAATCACTGTGGTAATTATTTTTTTAGCATTGCTGCCTGATTTAACTTCAGGACGGTCTTTTCTGGGAAGTATGATGATGATAAAAATAGGATATTTTTTATTAATGAGATAGTACTTAATATTTGTGATTTTCTTTATCCTAAACTGTGATCTCTAAAAATAGAAATTTATAGAAATTCAAATATAAGTTGCCATGGTAACCTATTGGGGGATAGTGCACGCACAAGATTATTCTAGCAAGACCATCCAGTGATGTTATATAAATAGTGGAACTAGTTTGTTGACACTTTATTTGAGATGTTAAAAAAAATTCTATTCAACTTTTAGTGTATGTAGTT
Organism: Scolopax mira; assembly: GCA_004320125.1. NCBI lineage: Eukaryota > Metazoa > Chordata > Aves > Charadriiformes > Scolopacidae > Scolopax > Scolopax mira. Next base: position 4,584 of record BJBW01004880.1, read on the forward strand.
TGATATTCAGATAGCAACATTTACTAAATGTGTTTTTTGTAAATATAAAATGTTTTCCATGTACGTATAATTGCTTTGAAACCTGCAACACTTTTATTTGTTCTCAAGTTCAGGAGTTATTTCTGAACATTATTTCTGTTTTCATTTTATCATTTTGGATTTCGTCGGCTGTGAAATGAAATTAACGAGTACAGCGATATTCCTTTCACTCCAGGCTTAATAGAGCAATCATTCAAAAATGCCATTTGACAGAATGCTTTTGTGTAGGTATGGAAAGCTACTGTCATAAGATACTGTCATAAAAGAAGCAGCACTGGGCAACTAAATCTTTCTGTGTGTTGGTTTAAGCATCTCTGAAACAGACACCTGATTCTTATCTGAATCAAATGTGTATTGTGAATTTTGCTAGTTAATACCCATAAATTATTTCTATATCTTTTGGCAGCTCATAAGTGCAAAATACTCATTATGCTTTGGTAAAGTGCAAAGATATGTCTGAATAGTTTGTAAGAAAGTGCAAAAGGCATAATTAAGCACCGAGTTTAGAAGTCTGCAGATGCCCAGCAAGACCCAGAATGTCAGTGCTAGTCTCAGATACCATATTTCAAATTAATTAAGCTTTTAAGGCCTTTTACTTTTGAATAATAGTTGAAACATGATGCTGTTTAAAGAAGTAATTAGTATTTGGCATTGATTTTTCCAAAGGATTATGGATTACTCATATACTTAGTGCAGAAACTTAGAAATGGCCCTGGGATTCATAAAGTTCATATCTATATATCCTTGACTTTCCGAGAAGACTGTAGATCTGTTCATGCCTGAGAAGTTGGATCACTCAGCAGCGTGGGAGTCACTGTGGTCCAGGGCACTCAAGCCAGTTGCCTGTAACACCCGTGTCATTCTCAGTGGCTGAAGCCAAATGACGTGATCCCTTTGCTGTACCACCTGTATCTATAGGAAAGATTGTAACTATATGGTTTACAAGGGAGGGATAAAAAATAATTTGCAAGTAAAACTTTAAAGTTCGCTGTAAGTAAGTATTCACTGAAGTGCAAATAAACCCACCAAAAGCCTTGCAAGTGTTCTTAAAAATGCTAATCTTATGCTACTTCATCGTGGCACGAGGAACTGGACGGATGGAAATTCCGAGGTCTCATCTACTGCTTTATGTGAAGTGACATTGTCAGAGAATCCCTGCAGTGTCCTGCAACATCTACACCAGCTTTGAGCATCTGGTGGTGTTGGTTGTGGGAAGAATCGTCTGAAACGAGTGAGATGGGAGAGGTAGAAAACAGGATTTCATAGATCCCTTTGGAAGGCTAAAGCTACAGAAATCATATTGGAGGGTGTTCTTATCACAGATAACTTATGTCTTTATTTGGTGTCTTGCTTACATTTTGTCCAGGTACCCAGGTACCCGTTGTGTGCCGTGGTGAATGACTGGAGCGGGTTGTATTTTTAGGGCTTTGGTTGTTCATGATGCAAGATAGGTTTTATTTTTGGTGGAAGCACTGCTGCTGGGATATCTTATCTACCATGAATGGAGTGGTGAAGATGTGTTAATCTCAGAATTTAGGCGTGTAGGCCAATAGTGACTAGCAAAGTTTATTTGCTTTCTTAACAAATAGAAAGTCCCTTTAACTTATAAGTGAATATCTTTACTCTGTCTTTTATTCCAACGAGGAAAGCAAGTATACTTTAGACTTTACCATTTAATAATTTTAGAGTTATGCAGATACAGTTCATCTGAATATGACACCAAAAAAATAGTAAATGTTGATAAACTGCGAAGAAGGTATTCCTTTTGCCATGTTAGTCAAAGCACTGAATTTATTTTTACTGGGGAAAAAAGTCCATTAGATTAAATTGGTAAAAACCAGTCATTCTGCTTGAAGCATTTAGCCTATGGGAGCTGTCATTTTTAAAGAAACAGCATGATTTGTTCCTAATGACAAAAATCCTAATGTATGACTGTTACACATATGCATACGCTCTCTAGCTTCATGTATACGTGAACAATAAATGGCATTGAAGTAATTTCCTTCTTGCATGCTGGCTTTTAAAAGTCTTAACTGGAAATTGTAGCTTAATTCATGACATATTCAACATAACTAGCTTGATCTACCTTAAATATAGATGGTGTCTGATGGTACTGACATATCGATGAGGTAAAATCAGCCAGATTTCTGCCTCCCGAACTTCTGCCTTTTCCTCTACAGCTGTTCTGCCTGATGCTGCTAGCGTTTCCATGGAAACAAGCCAGCTCTTGGCTTCCTCTTCCCATTGAAAACAGCTTTCTCGCTGTCACTTATTCATCTGGGAAAAGCATTTTGTCATGGCTCTGACATAAACGCTGCAGAGATGATCTGTCTTACCAATTCAGAAATAGATGCTGCTACGTATGTCCACATGCATACAGCCAAAATGACTCTCAAATAATTCAGTTAATGGACTTAGAGTGAATTTACTGAATTAGCTTTGGTGTAACTGGGAGTGGAAATTAGCCCACCATACACAGCCTAAGATAGTAACGGTGTGAGAAGTATTTTTGGTTGAGAAATCTGGCAGGCCATGTTCCCTTCCTTTATGTAGTTAATACACAACATGCTATCCGTCATGTTTGTTTACAGTGGTAAAATTCTTAAATGGTTTACTTTGGGGATGAGAACTTATCCTCAAACTGATTAGGATCCTTCTACCAGGTGACAGGTATATCTTAGAGCTTCTGGTGGATACTGTGTAGGTTTCAATGCTACTGTCGGGTGAGGGATCACATTCTTGTGCCACATGAATGCACTCAGGACACGAAAAAAAGTGACACAAGAAAACTCATATATTTGAGGTCCCTATATTCCATAAGTGTCTGAAACTTAGTCTAAGGTAAATGTTTTAATAAGTACCTTACAAACAAGTCAGCATTTTTGCTTGTTTTGGAGAATTTCTGTGGAGTCATAATCAATGAAGTTCACAATTCAGACTAATCCAAAATCCTTGATTTGATGTGGCAGAAAGTGACTGTTCTCTTCCTAAGATGTTACCTTGCACTTGGGTAGAAGGATCAGAGCAAAGGAAAGACGTCCTATATAAAATTTTAATAATCTCCTATGAGGTGCTGTCCAGTAGTTTTAAGATGGAAGGGACAAGTTCATCTCATTATCAAGGGCTGTTTCAGTGCTGCTCTTTTCTCCAGAGGCTCCTCCATGCTTGTCTTGTGCTTCAGACTCCTGGCTCATCTCAGGGAAACACGGTTTCCTTCAGCCAGAACTGGAAAGAAAGGGTTTAAGCTCTCTTCTTTAGCATCCAATGGGGATAGTATGTTCCTTTTTAATTCTCTTTAGTAAACTCTTCTTTAGACCTCACTTCTGGCAATGTGATTTACATAAACTTATTGATTCAGTGTAGAAACTTGTGGGGATTTCTGCAGTTTTGGTGTGTGTTTATCTTACTGTGAGTAGTTAGGCAAATAAAACATAGATAAGTTAATATTTGGAATATCAAAATATTGGTTATCATTCTGCTCACAGTGATACAGTTCCTTTACATACACTCATTGTATGCATACACCCTTTCAGTATAAATTAGTAACTGCATAGGAATAAAAATTTGTTTTTAAAGCAATGATAAACAAGTCTCTTCAAGAACTTTATGTGAGGATGAAATGGGGGAGCTCTTAATTACGTGTGCTGTTATTTCTCCTGGTGCAAGGGCTGAAACGTGAGACTATTTCACAGATCGGAAATAATTTAAAGTGATGAACACAACATACAGTCGTGGAAATGTGTACGGACATAGTAATATAAACTTATCAGTGGTAATATTTATTAACATGATAAACGGGATTTAAGTTGTAGCAATGACCTTGTAGGTTTTCTTCCTCATCCTGACATACACATGTATATGTTGATATAATTAAATGGTAATGTTGTCAGACAGAGATGTAGAAATAGCTGTAGAGAGTGAACATAAAATCACACTTTTTTTTTTTCTTTTTAATTCTACAAATGTGTTTAATTAACATCTTTGTTGGTACTTTATGATGACTAAAGCACTTTTGAAGGAAAAAACTCCACTTCCATCTGCTAATCAGTAGTGTTAAAAATAGAATGCTATCTAATCACATGAAATACAATTTCTTGTGATTTGCTTTACAGAATTTTTGACTGAAGTGGTCACTTGAAGCTTAAAGACCAAATTATCCAATTATAGATTATAACCATGTGTTGTTTTTCTCCACCTCCCCCTCCAACCCCCACCTTCCTGCCTTTAAGTTGAAAATGCTGAGATGTTTCTGTGGTTTTGGTCTTCTTACCAATAGGTTGATTATTAAAGGGGTGTAAGAATTCAGTCCTTTCTTATGACAGCCTTTTGTAGTTTCTTAGTTTTTCTAGTTGAACCTTGGATGTCATGTCTTTGATATGGTCCTGCAAAAGGCTATAAACAGAAAACAGTCTCTTATCCTGGTGCTGAATTGTGTCATAAAGTTCATTAATATGCATTAAATATACCACACAATGTCGTCTAGTCTTATTTTGGAAATGAGTATAGTTTCTTAAGTGTTAATATTTTCATTAGTTTATAGCATACAATATATATATTTTTTTTTTCTTTTTTTTTTTTTTCACTGTGCCTCGACTTTGAAAAAGGGGAAATATCCCCTAAGGTTTGTGTGTTTGGTTTTGACGACTTGTAAACTACTAGCTGTGTAGCAGTAATCCTCTCTTTAACTGTTTAATGCTTATCCTAAGAGAAATAATTTTTTAGGAATGACTCCCACCACACTAAAAGCCTTGCTTTGATAAAAGCACAAGGCAGTTCCCGTACTAGGGGTCTGATAGTACGTGGGGTTTTAGAGCAACAGAAATCAAATGCTGAAACTGAGTTAATGGCCGAGAAAATTCTCTTTCAGTGAATTGCACCGGAGGAGATGGAGTTCAGTAGAGTGAGAAGAAAGAGGGCTGCAGAAGAGTGCTGGGAAATGCTGCGTGCCTGTTGTGGTGGTGGTGTGGTGCGCAGGCCCAGTTCCTGAGGGTTTCGGGAGGGGAGTGCGTGGGTACCAGCCGTGGCACCAAGCGAGTGCTGAACCAGCCCCAATGGCATCCTGCTGGCACTCCCTCTTAACTAGAGGAAAGAAGAATGCATGTTAATCATATTTCTGTTGGCCTACTTAATTTCTCAGATCATAAATGTTCACAAAATATATTAGGTTTTTATCTGCTGCCTACTATAAGATTGAGAGTAATCAAGTGTGTAGTAATTGCTATTTTATATAAAGCCTGTGCAATAACTCTTTTTTTTTTTTTTTAAAGTAGTGGTAAAAGTTATTACAGGACAATGTAAATGTTGTTTTTAAAGTATACAAAGGTGTAGGTATAAATTTTTCTTTAGTTCTTAGATGATACTAAAGGAAAAGTCCTCCCGAGTCCTTATTTTTATCTAGGTGTTCAACAATTCTCTGTACTTTTCAAGTGAGCTGTCTAATTAATCTTCTTCATTGGCACTTTGTAATCCTTTACTCACATGAATGGCAATTATTTTTTAATAACTGGTTGGAGGAGTATCTTAATTTTCACAGTATAATGATTCTTAGGTGCTGAAAGAGTTGACTTAGATCTTTTTTTATATCATCCCAAGTGTTATGTAGCTTTTTTTTCTGACAGGAATTTTGCAATGTTGTAATTTTAATCCAGATATTGTTTAGAGAAGAACCTTTTTTGTCTTCCTGGTTTATGATCCTATTTGGGAAAAGAGTTTTCTTACATTTTCAATTCTAGGTTTGATGTCCACCTTCAATTTTCCATTTGAATTTTAGGATATAATTGCTGTGCAAGCACATCTGGATTTCCTGTTGAACATTTTTGCATTGGTCTGGGAAATTATTTAAACAACTTAGAAAAAAATCAGTGGGAACCGAATATTGTTCCTCTACAGCTTCCTGAGGAGGTAGAGAGGGAGTTGCTGAGCTCTTCTCCCTAGGATCCCATGATAGGACACATGGGAATGGCACAAAGCTGCACCAGGAAAGGTTTATTTAGACTGGAGATTAGGAAGCATTTCTTTTCCGAGAGGGTGGTCAAACACTGGAACATGCTTACTAGAGAGGTGGTCAGTGCCCCAAGCCTGACAGTGTTTAAGAGGCATTTGGACAATTCCCTGAATAATCTGCTTTATCTTGGTCAGCTGTGAGGTGGTCCCGCAGTTAGACTAGATGATTGATGTAGGTCACTTCCTACCGAAATAGTCTGTTCTATTCTAAATAACTAAGTTCTGGTCTTCTAACATTCTTTGCCCTTACAATGGAAAATGAAGTCAATTTACTTAATATTTATGGTATTTCATATTTTCACGGTTTAAAAAATGAAATTTATATAGTAAATGGCATATAATAAATAACATCAACAGCTCTTTTATGGGTAGAAATCAAGAGGCTTGGATTTTGGTGCAGGTATTGAACATCAGCTCTGCTGTGTAACTCACTATCTATTAATTATCTGGTAACTTTATGTTAAACACATTGATTTAAACACCTTAGCCATCTTCACCCCATGGCAAGTAAATTTTATTACTGGATATAGGTGAGGCTATTTGTATGTAGTCTTGAATTTGAGGATTGAGACTTTTGACTGCAGGCTGCAGTTATTTTTCTGCTTGCCTAGGTGATATACCTGTGCAGCTTGGAGAAATAAATGATTGTGTTTGTCATTTGTCTCCAAAACAGGCATGTGAAGCTGGTGTTGCAGTGACCCGTGAATGATCAACAGAATTGGTTTGATGCATTGCAGCTACAGGGTCTCCTTGGTTAGTCATTGCATGTTTGAAGTTGGTGCCTCGATAGCAGAGCAAATGAGCTGGGGGAATTCAAAAGGAGAAGATATTTGATAAAAGGGGCAATTACATCTTAGTGAAAAATGAGCCATTCATTATTTTGGTCTATCAGAACATAGCCAGCCAAACCTTAAAACTGGCAAATGTATGTGCGGGGTTTTTTTTTTTTTTTTTGAGTGATGTTGATTGCTTTAAGGGTGGAAGATACTGGTTTTCTTTAGATAAACCTGCAACTTAACACTTGTTGCAGTTGCCACTTCCTCAGTCTAAAAGTGAGAAGGGAGCCTTGATCTTTTCAAAATGCCTTTTCTAATGACTAGATTTAGCACGTTTTGGAAACAGCTTCTGTAGGTAGTCTTGCAGCTGGTCTCCACCTCAATTCAGGAGCTGTAAGTGTCCCCCAAAACTATCTCTGGAGATTCATGGAATTAGTTTTTAGTTATCTGTTCCTTCACTCTTCAGCCCCAGTGCGTTGCATTCAGTATCTTGCACTGCGACTGAGACAATGACTCTTTATAATTCTGAATAAATGCCTTTACCAATGCTTTTGTAATAAAATTAACCATTCTGCTATGGTTTGAAGTACAACGATAGTTATATATACCTCTCTGCTGTTAATACTGCCTTTAGTAGCTGTGTTAGCAGCTTTTCTTTGAAAACATGATGGCATGCATCACTCATTGATATGAAATCACAACAAAATTTCAATGGTTTTATATTCTCAATTTCAAGACATTTAAATGCAGTAGCAGAAATGTTCCCATTAGTCTCTAGAGAACTGCAGATGTAGTTCATGTTGGGTTTGTATTTCATTAGAGCAACCTCCGTTGCACTGCAATCCTGACAGGTTCATGAGATGAAGGCAATCCTCTTTGAAATAATGCCTGCTTTTATTCAAATATCAATAGCTAACTTTCTAAAACAGGATGAGGAAAATTATTAGACTCCTGTCTTGTGCTGTTGCTGTTTGTGTAGTCCTTGAAAATGGAGATCAGGAGGCGTGTGTTAGTAATTATAATGAACAAAATTTGCAAATCTTACTTGGTTTGTTTACTGGCAATGCAGTTTTAAAACAACAAGGTAATTGTTACAGTTTCCTTGTCATACTGTGCGTAAAATCTGCTTTCAGAAACCTAAGCCTTGTTTCTGGGTGGGAAAGTCTTGGCAATAAGGGAGGCTAAAGGAAAATATATGACCTAAATTTTTCATCGCAGTTCTACTCTTCAGACAAGTACAGTGTGACGACTGCCTGTGCTGCAGAATCGGGTGAAATGTGAGTCTGAGGCAAGGGAGGACAACATTTTGTGGTCCTAATGCTTTCAAACTTCAGGTGGAGCTTTTATCCATAGATCTATAAATACAGATGCAAATTTTTTTGTGTGTGTGTATATATCTGTGTATGTATTATGCACACACACACATATACATTTCTAAACAAATAATGGTGTTCCCAGCTTGTGTTTATGAAGATTGAGAAGATAGATTTTTTTTCCTGTTTGTCCTTGAAGATTTTAATGAAGCTGCTGCATCCTATATCTCACAACTTAATTCAGTGTTCTTTTCAGCTTTTACTTCTTTAATTCAGCTCCCAGCTATAAGTTCAAGTAGAATTTTATGGACTATCTGAATATCTTGCTTTACTAGGTTATGATAGCCCTATCTTACTGGATATACATATATATTACTATATTGGCTTACAGTAATTTGTTTGTCATGTTTGATGACAGAAGTAACGTTCCATTCTTTATAATTTTTTTCTCACTAAAAATGTGAAAAACCTGAAGCAGTTATGTAACTAAAGAAATCTTGCCTTCTGTGAATGTTTATCTTGTGGATGACTCTCAGGGCCAATTAAACGTTTTCCCGCACTTGGCATACTATAAAGCCTCCTTTGAGTGCAGATTTGTTGCTGTCAAAAGGTTCTCAGGTTGAACTCACTTTACAGCTTTTTCTCACTGAAGGTTTTGGATCTCTCTGCCTAAATGGGCCACTTATTTTCACAGTCTTGTAGAGATTTAATTGTTTTAAAAATCTCTGTCCTTTGGTCTTTGTTATAAATGGCCTGTTGGTTCAGAGTTCTCAGTTTTCATCTTTGAAGTGTTGCAGCCTGTTTTATTATTAATTTATCTGTATTTTTTCATTTAGTTATTTTTTTAGAAGGAAGAAGTGATCCATTCAAGTCAAGTTCATACATCTCTGCCCCTTGTGAGGAATAGGAATACCAAATAAAGAGAAGCACAAACCCAACATGTAAGTGGAATATGCAAGAAGTCATACTACAGTGAACGCTGTGAACGGTGTAGGGATTGTGTTATGATAAACTCATTTGGTCCGGCTACGAGAGACATGAAGAGTGAAGAGGGCTCAGTGACTCAAGTGCTATGAAGGTTTATGTCTTTGCTAGGCTGCACCATGTCCTGTGGTTCACCACACCACAGTGGTTCACCCTGTCTGCAAACTGTGAAGGTATAACTGTTTCTCTTACCTTAGAAAATGAAAAAATAACTTAATTATTCAATACTCAACTAATGCAGTAAAAAGAAGGGGATTTGTATTTTAGTCTGTTACTTTCAAATATAGTGCATAAGAGAGTTTAGGTACTTTTTAAAAGAGGTTGAGCATTGTTTGCTTCTGTTCCTGAAGATTCAAAATATTTTTATTTTTTTTTTAAATTTCAGTGGGAGTAAACTGGGACTGTTTACTCCAGTAGTCATTTGGTAGTATGCAGAAATTAGTATGTGAGGAAGTCCTCATAATATTGGTAATTTTGTTTGCAGAACAGAGTTGGAAGAGTGTATTCAGAGAAGGAAGTGTATATCCCACATCTGAACAATATGGAAAAAAAGACATCTTTGAATTCAGCAATAAAATATTGTTCATTTTATGAACTGACTGACGTAGGGTCTACATGGGAGAAGACTTTGAAGATGTGAAGATAGGGAGATTGAATTAAGGTTGGGTTTGGCACAGATACAGTTTGTCAAAGTTTTTTCCTCCCAAACTTATGTTAGCGTTTCTCAAATAAAAGGTTTTCAGAATTTAATACACCTGGAACAATGTAATTCTCCATCTTTCTCAAAGATTGCTGAATGTTTGCAAAGACATTTGGCATTCGGCCTGTGTAGTTAAATTCTGGCACAATAGAGAGTCTTAAAATGAGAAATATTGGCCAATTTTTATAGTTGGCTCTGCTGCCGATTTGATCTGCAGTATATTAGAAAAATTGCTAAATATTTTCAATGATCTCATGTTGATTCTTGCTTGTGTTCTGGGGCTGCTTTTGAAGTGTGGATTGATGGGGAGCCTTAGCCAGCAGAAACGGTGGCTAATGGAATGGTTGAGCTTGCAGGCTGTACTTCTAGGGGATACATTTTAGCTTTAAAAAGAAACCAACAAAACAACAAAAAAAAGGGCAGGATCCCAATGTGAGCAATATTTACAGTAGCACTTGTGTATTTTAGGAGCGTTTGCATTGGTTAGTTGCTACTGAAAGCTAAGTGATCTTTCTTGCTGCTTATTAATACGTTAATTAATTGTGCTCAACTATATAGATGGTCAGGATGGCTAAGAACACAGCAGTGTTACTGTATTGAGTTACTGTAAATTTTGGTAAGAGATTTTTCCAAAGGAATAGGTAGTACCTGTTCCTTAATTCTGAAACAACACGCATCTTTGTGTCCTGCTTCTCATGTACAAGAACTGCAGCTGTGAGTTCTCCCTATAGATATGAGTGAATTCTTCCTATATAGGTGGATACATTTTCATGAGTAAGTTGTTCTTTAACATGATCCCTTAACTTGAGTTGCTCGTCTGTGGCAATGTGAGCTGCTGCTGCTGATGTAATGCAGTACTGAAGTTGACAGTATTTAGGTCTAGTACATTGATTTGTTTTTTAACGTTTTATACTAAAGTATGGGGGGGGAGAGGAGGGGCAATAACAAACCAATTCTGGGCAGAGGAAGGGCCAAGTGAACAGTTTTCTGTAAGATTAAAGTCATTCTTCTACAAGGCAAGAAGTTACAGCTTTTGAGGGGTAAGCTTGATGCATGATAAAGTTGTTCTATGTTGAGCAGATTTGCTATAGAACTGTCTTACAGATTCTCTATATTATCACTGAGGGGGATTCTGAACTCCATGTTTTGGACCCCTCACCACAAGAAAGACATTGAGAGGCTGGAGTGTGTCCAGAGGAGGGCAATGGAGCTGGTGAGGGGTCTGGAGCACAAGCCTTATGAGGAGAGGCTGAGGGAGCTGGTGGTGTTCAGCCTGGAGAAAAGGAGGTTGAGGGGAGACCTTATCATTCTTTCCAACTCTCTGAAAGGAGGCTGTAGCCAGGGGGGGTATCAGTCTCTTCTCCCAAGGAACAGGTGATGGGACAAGAGGAAATGGCCTCAAGTTGCACCAGGGGAGGTTCAGATTGGATATTAGGAACAATTTTTACACAGAAAGGGATATTGCACATTGGAATGGGCTGCCCAGGGAAATGGTGGAGTCACCATCCCTGGAGGGAGCGCTTGGAGACATGGTTTAGTGATGGTTTTTATCAGATTTAGGTTGATAGTTGGACTTGATGATCTGGAAGGGCCCTTCCAACCCAGGCAGTTCTATGATTCTATGATTTTGCTAACTTGGTCAGAACTCTGAATTGTTCTGTAAGGTGGGAGCCATGGAGAGCAAAAACATTGCCATCAGAATCTTCAGAGTGTTTTGAAGACCTGCCTTTACAGATGCCAGGGGGCACCAATGATGTTAGTTTGATTTTCCTTTCTCTCACAACAAACAGCCTTTTCCAGTGCAGCATTACTTTTACATATTGGGGAAGTTATGCTGCATTACTACAGGAAATTCATTGATAGTTTAAACGCTGTGGTGCTGTGCTGGAAAAAACCCCAAATAGCTATGTCTGGCCAAGATTTGAGGATGTGCTTGAAGCACAGGACGGCGCTGGATGAATTAATTCCAAAAGACGGCAGTTGACAACTGTTAAGTCTGCTGTGATTGTGGACAGGCAAGCAATTTCTTCATTCATTTAATTGCTTTCAAACAAAGTGCAGGATAAACAAGTGAGGTCAGCTTCTTTTTCTACTTGAAGGGAGCATTGCCTATAGCCTTGATAGGAGAAAGCTGTTTTTTTGGGGATTTCTTCTGAGGCTTTTGAGGTTTGAAAAATTCTCTGGTGTGTTAATAGCTGCACAAGGCAAGGCTGAATTCCAGCATGTTTCCTTACCCAGGGTAATGCCCAATCTTGAAACAATATGAAAGATTTTATTCAGAATTGAATGCGCATTCCCAAGCAATAAACCATTTGTGAAGTGTTTAGCAAGAGAAAATTTACAGAATTATAGCTTTACTAGTCTGCTGCTTTCTGTTCTACACCGCATGCTGATTCTGTGCGAGGTTCTGAATTTGGCAAAGCTAGTTCTGACCCAGGAGTGTAGGACAGATCATATTCCACATTCACCACGTAACTTTAAAAAACGAACCTTCCATTACAGGTGCTCAACATAAAAAAATAGTTCTGTGTATTCCTAGAGGTAATTGCAAATTGTTGGCATCAGTGACTGCTTTGGCCCTGACACGGGTCTACCCTGAGCTACCATGAGCTGGTAGCCACGATAACGAGCTGCGGTGCTTTTTAAAGTAAATTAAGCACTAGATGTTAAGTAGGTGGTCCTTCACTGCTGTGATATTTATTAGAGTGAAACCCCCAATATCTTAAAATATTTTCAAGACTTATTAAGCTAAATACCCTGCTTTTTGTAAAGATTGGAGTTCGTAGTACTGTTCTTTCAAATCAAGGGTATTTGTGTTTAAAAGAAGGACGCTGTGCTTCCCACATTGGTCTGGCAATCTTTGAATCAGGAAAGGATTTCCTAGAATATGCAGGGAATCCTGGACAAACTGAGCCTTGTCAAATTGATAAGGTAAATGTCCTAGAGAATTTGAGCACTCCTATAAATAGGAGACCAATCTGAAAAAAATACATTAAGACATTGAGGAGAGATGATCTTAAAGGAAAAATCTAATCAGGAGATGCTGAAGAAAAATGATATATTTGAAATGGCAGTTAAATAAAAGGGAAGGCCAGAGGAGGGAAAAGAGAAAGGCCTGTTGGAGAGGGATTTTTTTGTTTGAAGACCACAAATATCTCAGTTTATCATGAATCTTTACTTCAGAGTGAAGCTGTGTCTGGATGGCAAAAATTCAGTGTACCTTTGCAAGCTTCAGAGTGTGATCCTGTACATGAATTTGCTTTTTAATTTCCTAGAGTCAGTAGCTCACAATCTCTGTGACACTGTGCTTGTGCGTAACCTCTCTATCAAAAGTGGTGCTTTCTCTGCAGTATTTATAGGTATTTTTGATAGGAGGATTTGAAGTTAAATGCCTGGAAATTTGTAACATATATGGCATTGAGGTGTAACTGTGTTAGACAACACAGACTTAAGTATATACCCATATGTACTAATGTTATAATTATTATAATATGGTGATTTTCAAGAAACTAAACACTGTTTTTTTCAGTGTATAAGAAAGTGAAAAATAGGTCATGTTAAAGAGAAGAGGCTACAAAGGTAAGTGTTTAATATTTGAAACTCAGAAAAATCACTAAGTAGCATAGAGAATTTTTTTTCCCTTTTGTTTCTAGCTCATTGTTTTTTTACAAAATAGCCTTAAATGGAATTATGCTAAGGGAGGCTGTACGATACATTCTGAACCAACATACTCAAATCAAGGCTTTTTCTCCATTTCAAAACCTTGTTTAGTGCTGTTGTTGGAAGAACACTGGTACTGTGACAGGAAGAAAGCATCCTAATAACACTTTGAGGGACCTCAAATCTCAAATGATTCTTCACCTTTTTTTAAACAAAGAGAACATGTTAAAGTTATTAGAGGCTAGGAAAAATAGGTGAGCTGTAGGCCATTATGGGGTACTCTTCTGCAAAAGTTGCATTTATATGATAACAGGCTGTAGTGACTTCTGTTCTTTTGGGAGAGAACCTTAGAATATAATATCAAGGATGGCTAACATCTTGCTCTGCAGAGAAAAGGTGAAGACAACTGCAAATGGTGAGGCGGAACTTTTAGAAGACAATGTCAATTTTTTCTCAATTTCCTGGTGCAGGGATTCCCCTTCCTTTAATAAAGGAAAATAGGAATGAATTAGAAACTTAATAAACATGTTTCCTAAGCCCTTATGCCTCTTTTGATCTTGTCTTATGCTTTTCTTTGATCAAAAAGTAAAGTCTAGATGAAACTGTTCAACAAACTCCTTTTCAAAAAAATGTTCTCAGTAGAATGGAAAAGAATTTTTCTCTCATTGTCTAGAATACAGGAGTACAGGTGATGACCTCTGGAGTCCTAGGCTTGAACTAATTCCTGATTTTTAATGTCTTTGTAGTAGAGTCCTTTTCATTAGATGGTTGGGGGTTTTTTGTGTGGTAAACTTATACTATGTGGAGTATATTATGGCACTAAATTTTTTTTGTTACATGTAGTGTTTATCATTTATAATGTATTTTTATGCTCACAGCAATGAAGAATATGTGGTTTGCTTCATCATTCATGTGCCTCTGTAATTCTGATACTGGTTAAAGAAGTTGTGCTTTTAAGTCATCTTAAACTGGAAATCCTTTGCTTTGCTATAGGAATCTTACATTATTTTCAAGGGGAATTTCACAGTGAACTGTTTCTGTTATGGATTAATACATAAAAAAGTGGAATCATTGTCCTTGACAGTGTTACCAATTTTTTGTCTTTAAAGATAGCACTGTTAATGCTATTAGTGAATGTTAGTTTGATGTGAAGGCTGAGAGACAAAAATGAGCACAAGAACAAGTGACTTGAAATAATGTAAAATACTGTGCTGCCTGACCTCTAGGATACATTTTTATTACTGGGTTTAGTAGACTTATTTTGCATCCATTCAATTAAGATGAAGACTCGGGCAGAAGAAGAGCAGTAAAAATTGAAAATGAAGCTTGGAGATTTGTGGTACCCCTTTTCCTGAATTATAAATGATGGAAATTAAAATGTCAGACAGTCTTGATAAACTGCTTTTTGTTCATAAACAGGACCACTTTATGAAAATTGGAATTATTTTGGAACAAACAGGAAGAAATGGAACAATCAAACATATCGAAATTGATGTGTGAATGCTGATTTTATCACCTTTCATCAGAAGTTTGCTTTGGAATGTCTTATTGATAATTGTGTAGAAAAGAAAACTGTGCCCAGATATGTACCGCAAGAGACAGTTCTAGTTCAGCAATGAATTTAGATTTTTTTAAACTTTTTTTTTAAGTATATGAGTCATTATTATTCTTAGTTCATAAATGTGTTAATTTTTGGAGCAAACTAATTTTCTTCTATTTCCTATTTTTATAATTAACTTGTCTTTCCTCCTTATTTTTTATTTCTTTTTCTTATCACTTGAGGACTTCCTAAATTTAAGTAACCCATTGTTCCTCTGTAGAAAGATTCATCGGCAAGGCACCATTCCATAAGCGTGGGTCTTTGTATAGCTAGTGGTATGTCTCATAAGCTTAGATCCTGCAAAAGAGAATATGTGGGCAGAGTCCATACCCTTTTTGTTTTTCCCTTTTAGTGTGTAATGTTAAAAAAATAAACAATCTCTATAGACTCACATCTCAGCACTGTTAAATTTAATGTGTAATATTATTCTCTTTTCAAATATGGTTTGACTTACAAATGTAAAACTGCAGGGAGAACTGCCTCTACTTTTTTATCCTATCTGTAGATCCATTATATCCCTATTACAGAATCCTCTGCACAATTTCTTCTTGAAAAATTCTTGAAATGTTGTGGTGTATAATTTTTCAGCTAAGCAGTCAGGAGGTGCAATTCAGAGCACCTACATTTAGGAATCTAAGTTTCCCATCTTCTTAATAGTTAGAGGTATAGACCTAGATGACAAAAGTAGCTGAGAGATATGCATGCATTTGTACAGCATAAATCCCCTTTTGAGTGTTTTAAATATAACTGCTGTATGTGTGACTGAAATAGGCCTTTGTACTCTCTATTTCATTGTAATACATTTGTTTTCACATAAGCTGTACTACTGAGAAATAATCAATGTGAACAGTGCAAAAGGAGTGAATCGTATTTGTAGGCTAAATACAGAATTGGCACTGATATAACTGAATTGTTTGCTGAAGCTGATTTACCTAAATCAGCATAGCAAGCTTGTATGACCATGGTTCAATTAGGTTAAGGGTGCCCAGTACTCATTTAGCTTAGTTTGCCTTCCAAAACAATTTTCTCACACTTAACAAAACGCGCTAGGGGATAGCTCTGATGTAAATAAGTCAATTTGCAAACCAGTTTGAGTTAAATTGGTGCAATTTGTATGTGATTTCTGTACAGGCCACTTGTGGTATTAAGGTGTTCAGGCTCTCATGAGATATTCTAGGATACCACTGTTGTACACCTAGAGCTATGGCTTTTACTCCTGAATGCTTGAAATACGCTTGCTTTCAGTGTGCAGTGCTTTTCTTGAAATTAAAGTATTTGAGTAAAATCAGATTGAACCAAGCCTCAGCTGCTCAGATACTTGCCTCCAAGCCACTCACTGCCTGTGTTTAGTTACTTTCTGCTCCTGCTCCTTGATTTGGTCTCTTTTAGCTGTAAGTCCCGCATAATCACAGACTGCTGTTTCTATCTGTACACACGTATTTGATTTGTGCGTGTTTTTGATTGCACGGAAGGAGCCCTGGTATCAGTTAGGGGGGCCCTAATTATTGCAGTAGAGATAGTAATGAGCTCCCAATGCAATTTGCTGTCAAGTTTGCAACCTCATCAAAGTCAAGCATCGTTTTAGAGAGCTTGAATGTTGTGGTTTTTTGTTGTGGTTTTATTTTTTTTTCTTTTTAGGAAGTCAGTAAAATCATCTTAATTCCATCCTAGAGTGTCTTATTAATGTTAATGGGGAAGAACTGTGACAGTTGCCAACGTACCTTATTGCAATTTATAGCATCATGTAACTACCAACTGATGGTTTTTTGCTCCTCAAACACACAACAGAACTATTGCTTGATTTTAGGATGTGCTGTGGCTGCATGAACCCTGTTGAGGTAAACCTCTCAATCTGTTACTTCAGCATTTAGTGATTTCTGTTGCCCCCTGCACACTCCAGCTTCTGCCCTTCCAAGCCGGGGAGCAGATGCTGTGATGGCTGCGCGGCACGGGAGGGTTGACATGAGGCTGGGACATCTTCAGAACCATCAGGGAAATGCTTGTAGTAAATAGCAGGCTCGTGTTTTTGGGGTGGGTCGCGTGCAGGAGGAGCAGAGGGTGAGGTCTCTTTGTCCTCTGCCATGTGAGGCACTGAAGGAGCTGGCTGGGTGGACCCGTGGAGATTCATGCAGGTGCAGCCTTGTTTTTATCTTTCAGGCCTTTTTTGGTGATTGATAGAGTAGGAGACACACCAGAGCATCAGCAGCCTTAAAAGCTGCTTCTCTATGTGAAACAGTAGACAGCAATCCCGATCAAAGCGGAGGCCAGCACGTTTTCATTTTAAAAGGTAAGTAAATAGTCTCTGTTCAAAGGGAAGGCAAAGCAGGGCTCAGTAGGAAGGCTCAGGCTGGGCTGCAGCAGGCGCTGAAGTGATGTTCAAGTGGGAAGCACCGCGTGTCTATGCGGCATCACAGTAGCTCTGCTCAGCTTCTTTTCACTTGATGAAGCTGGACGGATTCCATAACTGAGTTCTAGTGTTGCCGTTTTGATTTTTGATAGGAGAAGAAACTGTTGTGAGTGAATTTTGCCTATTGTCCTCCTTGTCCTCTTTAAAGGTCTCCCTTCTGCTGCTATACACCCCTATTCATTTTAAGGTAATGAATGCATGCCTCTTTGTTGGGTGGGATAGGAGGTTATACAGTTGCAGATTTTATGTAATTTACTCAGTCTGTTGTCTGCCTGGGCCACAGAAGCCCCAAAACTTCTCAAGATCTTTTACTCACTGTATAGAATACATTCATGCTTTCTTGGACAAGAAATACTTTCGTACACATGCCTTTAAATGCAGAAATTGCAGAAAAAAGCATCTACTGAAATTGTACAGTTAGCACCCTGAATTAGGGAATACTAAAATTCAGCATTTAGCAGTATGTGTATATTTAAGGTGCAAGACTGTAGTGCTTGGGTGCTGCTGTTGACCTAGTCAATGACGGCTGTTGCTGCTCTGAGAGTTTTTTCACCGAACTCCATTGCATGGTATAGACATGCTGCTAGATAGCTTTTAGTTTGTCATGTCCTTATATTTCCTTCAAAGCTTTGTAATGAATTCAATAAGTATAGGTCAGGCAGTCTGCTGTAATCAAGCAGATTGTGAATTGCTTTCATTTGGGACTACTGTGTTTTCTTTTGTGCTAAGAAGGTTTCCCTTTCTTTGTATTATGTCTGCCTGTGTGGGAAGTGAAAGTATTCTTGTAACTTTGAAAGTCATTGAGAAGGATGTTATTTTTATAGAGTGTGTATGAAAGAAAACGGATTCAGAGATTAAATGAGGGACAACATGGTGATGCTGTAAAGACCACCTTGGCTTCTTCATGGCATGCTGAGCTACCTTCTCAGCGCTGCTGTTGGCATCACTATGGTTTGTATTCATCCAAGCTTTTTGTTCGGGATGACTAAAGTATTCCCTGGTCTGAATGGACAGTTTACTGCAATGTGGTGTTCAGCAGTGGAATAGAGGCTAGAGAACAAATACAGACTTTCTGCCAAAGGCCAAGAATTGCCCTCCCAATATTACCAGAATAAATAAAGCAGTACAGAAAAACTGCTCCTGAAGGACAGCTGCCCATTGCTATTTTATTTTTCCAGAAGCTGGAAGCCAGCGCCATTTGCTCAACTGCAGTTAGAGGAAAATGTCTTCTAGTGCACTCGAAATTGACTTTTTTTTTTTTTTTTGACTAAATGTCATTGGAAATGTCACAAATATGAAAAAAACCCGAAACAACAACCTTGATTTAAGCTTCAAAGCAGCAGGTCTTGCTAGCAGGACTCTAACCCAGTCATATGGTGGTTGCTGAGTATCACTTCAACATATATATATATATTTTTAATATACTTGAATTCTAGTTTGCAGCAAATGAGAAAAGTTGTGGGAACATGAAGTTTTACCACTTTATTGGCAGGTGGATGCTTACGTGGTACGTTACCCCATACTGATGGATTTCTTTAATTAAGTTTGTTCCTGAATGTAGTAGGATTTATTACATTTTCAAACGTTTGTAACCACTGTAGGATTTGACTTAGCAGAGAAATTAATGTTTCATGATTCTTGACCTCTGAGGACATACGCAGTTCCAGGGTTTGGCTATTGCAGAGCTGAGGTATAATTCCTGATCCGAAGTAATGTTTTGTTTCTTATGGAGCTAGGCAAAGTAAACAATAACATAAAGAAATGTGAACTTTCTCATTTACCTCAGTGGCCAATGAAGCCAGGTTCTGACCATGTGAGTGCCAATATCGTTAACCCTTTAAATGATGAACTCATTAAAATTTTTTTTCTTATTTTTCCAGTGACTTATGTAATACTTAAAAGAAAAAATAAAAAGTGTAGTCCTTTGAAGATGTAGCTTAAGGACTAAGACTAAAACTAAATATTCAAATAGGCTGATATAAAAGATCATGTTTTCATTAATTAGAAATGTGAAAATCTAATATTATGAAGGCAATACTTGTATTGAGCTTGTATGACTTGGGTTGTAGTTTGTAAGGTTTTGTGGTTTTTTTTCTGTAAAACATGGTGTTGGGGGCAAAACTGTATGTTCAACTGCAGTTGAACAGTTGTATAAATATTTCTGAATGACTCCCTTTGAACAGTAACTGACACAAACACAGAAAAAAAAAGAAAATAAAAAAAATACCTGTTTGTATTAGCATGGGACCTAAACACACCACAGTCTTCCTCCCTCCTCATCTTACCTGAAGCTCTGCCCCTTGAGCTTTACCAGTGCATTGCTGCCCTCCTCCTCCTGGTGCACCCCTTCTGAGAGGCTCTCCAGTGGGGCCAGCAGCAAAGTCCCACCTCACCTCAGGGGGAGGTAGTAGCTGTCACCCGGGAACAGGAGTAAGTGATGCCGCTTTTCTTTGTGGGGCATTTGTGTGAATGAATGGGCCAGGCTCATTGCATCTTCCATTTGCTTTGCCATTTGCTGAGAGTAGTCTTTGTATTGGTTGTCTTGATCAAATTCTCAGGTGTCCCTATACTGCTCTGAATTGATGTCTGATAGAAACATTTTTGGGGAAAGATGGAAAAATAGGGAAGAAAGTAATGACTTATTGTGATCAAGTCTTCTGGGTATGTGGGTGTAGCTTTTTCCTTATAATCTCTGAAATTTAGAAACTATGGCCTATGGGAAAGAGTTAGAACCTCAGATTGTGTTCAGGAACAGGATAACATAGAAAAACATAAGGGATTTCAAATAGGCTGTGACAAAGAAAAGAGTAAGCTTTTCCAGTGTGCATTCCAAAGAGACCGAAACCTAGTAGGATTAAGTTAGAAGTGGAAAGATTTATTAGAGATTTGGTTTAGTTTTAGTTCAGTCCAGTGCTTGAGTTTGGCAAGAACAGATTCTGATGAGGTTGAGATAAAGCTGTAAGTATAAAACATCAAGCCTTATTTTCCTCCTGTTTTCTTCCATCTTTACAAATTCTATGGAGTTGCAAGCAGTCTTTAGGGTATTTACAAGATACCTCTACATAAGAGAAGAGACCAACCAATTTGTACTTCTGCATCTATACTGCATGCAAAAGACTTAAACTAGTTTATAAATAATCCAATGATGTATCTAAATAAGCACGGGGAGAATAGAAATGTTTATAGTGTGTGCTTTTTCTCATGGAAAACCACAGCAAGATTTCTACCTGAAACAAGAACTGAAAATAGTTTTTCAAAAACTTGAAAATAATAATAATAAAAAACTTCTGGAAACTCCTCCAAAACCCTGAACTCAACCAGATTTTATCTTCCATATAATTTATACTCATTCAACTGTTTCTCCTTCTGAATTTGTCATGCCTTCTGATGTTGTGCCTTTTTATGTTGAGCAAAAATCCCACAAACCTTTCCCCTGAAAAAATAGAAAAATTTCCATTATGGACTGATCTATATTAACATTTAGGGATTCACTGTGTTACTCAAACTGAGAAGTCCATTATTTTTATCGCTCAAGTGACTGTCCCTGCTTGGACATTTAAGGCATTCTGGGAAAGCAAGAAAACAGGCAGAATTTAAAGTTCTCTGGAGGAGTCTTATAATAGCAGTATTAAGGGGCAAAACACCCTGGATGTCAAACACCCAGAGCAAAACTGACAGACCACTCAGGTTGGAGAAGTTGGTGTCATGGGCTCAGGCTGCCCGAGACATGTACCCGTATGTCCAAGCCGCGTGTGCTCTGACAGCAGTTGTTTGGGGAATGTTCATTAATTTGGGGATAAGAGTTGTCCTGTAAAAGGAAAATTGGAAGTCTTGGTTCAGCGTTTCAGCAGAAGTAAGAGATGTGTAAAGAGTTAAAAAAAGCAACTAATACCTGTTATACTTAATGGTCTTGATGAGTTCATTAAATCCCAGGCTCAAGTAGAGGCAAATTTTAGAAAAAGGTGTTAGATGAGTTTTCTAATGTAAACATTAATATCTTCTATTAAAAGCCTGTGAAGATAGAGGTAGTGAGTCTTTATGAACATTTGTTGGCTTTTTAACAGAGTTCATTATACAGAAATATGTCTCTTTTGCTCATTTTAAAGTTTGAACATTAGACTTAATTGATTCATAAGAAAGCGACATGGGTAATAGGCTGTTATTAATGTGCATAACTTACCAAGGTGAGCTTTGTTCTGCTGAATTATTAAGTGAATTGTAACAGAAATGGCCCAACTACCAGCAGAAACAGAACAGAATTTCTTTACAGATGAGGTATAAATAAATATTACCAATTTAGATTACTTTTAAATTTTATTGAAACAAAAGAAGTGAGTGAAGAAGAATGATAGAAGTTTAAATGTGAGAAATCACAATGATTAGCTTCATAACAGCAGCTGTTCTCAATTCTAATGGAGTATGACTGCATGCAGGCAAAGGAAGGACTTTTTTCTTAAAGAAAGAAAGAAGTGTCAGCCTTAGATGCACACTGGAGAAAAAAAAAAAGACACTTTAAAAGGCGTCTCTTCATGGGAAACCAGTTGCTTTTGCTCTGCTGTTTGAAATACCTACTCTAAATTTCTTCTTTTTTATAATTTGTGCTGTCATGCATCATTTTTGCAATGGTAATAAGATGTGCACGTAAATGTTGTCCAGGTGATGCTGACCTATTGTAGAAGTGCCCAGGCTTGTCCCTGGCCCTGTGAATATCAGCTGTCCTGTGGGGGCTGAATTCTCTTGTGCCAGCGGTAAGAGACTCCATCACGTCCTACCTGGCTGGTGTGATGTCAACTTGCAGACATGGATGATTATTTTTCCTCTTCTAGAGAACGTTGTAGGCCTCCTTGTGTGTTGAGAGGGACTTTCCAATACATGGCAGATTTAGGAATTATGTCCCATGTGCTCTCTCTCTCTGCACATAGTAAGAAGGCTTTTGCACAGCACTCACTTAGTTTTGACTTGGCTCTGTTGATGGAGCTAATGGGCCTCCCAATCCCATTTGCAGGGTTTAAATGATTGTTTCACTTTGAAAACTCAAGCCATGAGAAATGCAGTTTCAATTAAATGGTAATTTGCTCACCAAGATGAAAAAGTTATAAACTAGTCAGAAATCTAGACCAGGGCTGTTTTTTGCAAGATTAGTTACTGATTGCAAGAAAATAAGTTTTGGAGGAGAAAAAGAGTTTGTATAACTTGCTGGCTGCCTTCTACTAGAGGAGTGTACTGCTGCTGTGCTTTCCCTGCAGATGTACAAGGAGCCTGTTGGCACAGTTATGACACAAAGGGTGTGTTGTGTGAAGGAATTGCCACCAAAAATATTCCCTAATTATGATTTTTTTTTCCCCTAGTATTAACAGACATTATTTTTTACGGTCCTTATGTGCACTGTGCTCAGTGCTGTTTCCCAGTGGCTGTAGTGGAAGTTGAAATATGTGCTAACTCAGTTCAGCGATCTGTTTGATGTGCTAATGAAGATGGACAGAGTCTGAGGTGAAGGCCTTTTGTACAGGAACGTCAGCAGACACATATGCCCACAGCGTTGGCTGGTTTTGTTATTAATATTTTTGCTCACAGGACTGTCAAGGTTAACTCTCTCCAGCAGATGTTTTACCAGGAGTGCTATGTTTCTGATGCTGCTGGAAGGTTTTCATCTGAGAGGTGCAGCAGTGTCTTTCTCTGGTACTCATAAGGTTGTAGAACAATCTCCTTTCAGATCAGTGCTGCTAAAGGGAGAAAGAAATGTTAAAATAATGAAAGCATGCAGCTTGAGTACCGGAGGTTAAAAAGTTCTTTGAATGATCAAAGGAGCAAATAATTAAATCCAAAAAGTGTGGGGGTGGAACCCTTGAAAATACCACCCTGGAAACTATGTGATATGATATGCTGATTTCTCAAATCAGCCCAGAGTTTGAGCAGCGCTGGAATTATTTTGGCAGCTATGCAGAAATGGCACCTTGGCTTCAGTGTGATCATTTAGGTCATGGTCTTCTGCCTGGGGCTTTGAAGCATGGTCTTTATGTCCTCTTTTCTTCACTGATTCCCCTGCCTTAGAAAGTAATAATTGGCCAGGTAAACCTAGACACTGCATCCATTTGAAAGTTTGGTAGTGAGGAGACGAGGAGTGACCCACACAAGCACCTTTTGAACTGACTCTTCAGAATATGCATTATGAGGGGCTTTTAAGGGCAACAAGAACCTCTGTATTGTGTTCTGTGTTAAGTAGACTTATTTCTTCAGTGCAGAAAGAGCCATAGTACCTGTGGTGAGGAAAAGAGCACGAAGGGTAGTTAGAACATGCATATGTGTGGTTAAAAGGACAAAATGAGGTTTTCCCTTCTGTCCATCCCAGGAGTAACAAGCAGTTTCAGACTCTTTTTTTAGCTGTGATTGATAGACTGGATCTGCTTCATGGCATTTCTAGTATGAGGGTGAATTATCTCTATTTTTAGAAGAATTGGATATTGCATCAGTGAATAACTGCTGTGGGTGCAACCAATAGCTTTTAGACAACAGATCATTTTTTGGTAGTAGAAATGATGTTTTGCTCTGTATGCAATTTCAGCATTTATTCAAGGTTGCCATGCTTTTGATTGTGACCTATTGGCATTAAACCTATTTCAAGAATACCACCAAGCAGTCTAATGGACAAGTGGTAAAAGTGCTAGAGAGATCTTCCAATTCCAGTGAAACCAGGGTGGTCATCATGGGAAATGATTATTTGAAGAATTCAGCCAAGACAAAGGCACTTCTAGCTTATCTAACTATTTCTGATAGAAAACAACTTCTAACAGGATTTTTTTATGCCCATCTCTCATACATAGAAACTACTTATCATGAAACAATATAAACCGGAATAAGCTTTTAATAATTGTTTTCTTCATTTTATTCTATCTCTCTGAAATATAATAGACATTAAGAAAAAAGACATGCAAAAATGCTTTTTTTAAAAAAAATCATTCTGTGTTTATATCTATTTGGCTTTCTGGCAATAAAATATGTTTATGAATAACAGTTTTCTTACCCAGAATTTTAGTGACTTCAAATTGGCTACTAATAATGGGAATAGAATTTGGCAAATGACTACCCCAACTCAACAATAACATTTTGTTAAATCTGTCGTCTTTTTCTTTTTTCTATAATATAACAGAGCTAGTAATCTGAATATATTTTCTCTTCAATGGAGAGTGATAACTACTATAATTATTAATGCAATGCCAGTCACTTAAACATGTGGTATTCAGTATGAATAATAGTCTTTCTTTTAGAACAATTTTCACTCCTACGGTGATAATTTCATTACTTACTTCATGTCATGTTATTATTATATGGAGTATACCTAAATGCTCTTTAGAAAAGATATTGCTGACACTTTCAAATTAGTTTTAGGTCTAATGAAACTTCCACCATAACAGATCAGGCATTTGGGGATTTCCAAATTATTATTTTTTTAAAATAGTAGATGAAGTGCCACTGGAACAGAGAGAGACAGAAGCACAAGTTGCTGTGACATGATATATTTGATCAATCACACGGAGCCTTTTTCCCTTGTGGAAGCGTTAAATGCAGGGCACTGAGTGTCTTAGGACACAAGTGAAAATTAAAACTGTGACATTTGAATGTGTCACTGGTCAGATGGGATGCCACAGAGGTTGGTGGGGCAAAGTAAAAATATCTGATGCATTCAAGGTGTTGAGAGAATTGGAATGCATAGAAGAGTAGGAGAAACCTTTTTTTTTTTTTTTGTAAATTTGCAATATTAATCACTGTCTTCAAGCCCAGAGCCTGATAAGTTTCCATTAGCAGGCAAGTAGTGTGATTAGGTCCAAACACAGGAGCACTGGAGGCCTCCTGTTGATGTAGAGATGAATGATCTGGTCTTCCCGATACATGTTTTAAAATTAGTCTTGGACTTGCAAAACATGCTGAAAGAATGCCACCCCCAGTGAAATTGCAGGAGGGGTCACATTATAATTTACACACTTTATTTCTTTGTGTTTTGAATGCAGCATGACTTTCTGATTTGTGGTAGTTGTATTTTTTAGCTCTGCATCTGATGTATACACTAAGAACAAATTTGCTCTTTTCAACACGGAAATGTTTGAGAAGGAAATATTTAAGGAGTGAAATTGTGGATCTAGCTGCATCCACAGCACTGCAGTGATGTGTGTACTAATTGTCTTTATCCTACATGCAATGAATGAAATTGCTATCATGTGAGATTTCCTTTATTCCAAAAGAATTAAATGGTACTCTGACTTCTTGTTGCTGAAGTTCTCCCTTGATCAGAGCTGTGGCTTTCAAAGGAGAAAAACTATGTGCAAAATTGTGTTTCATGCCAATAATGTTTCAACTCATTAAACTGATTTACGAATGCTGGCTGACAGATGTCAATAGTCAAATATATCATCCATCTTGTAGACTGCTGTAAACTAGGTTTAATGAATACTGGTATAGTTCAGTGGAGCAACTCTTGTTTATACCACAATAGAAGCTCACTTCTTTTCTTTACTGGGTGAATCAGAAAGCTGTTATTTCTCAATTTATTACAGGATTTTTTTCCCCCTCAATATTACTATCCTTTATTAAGCAGCCTCAGTTTCTTATGTAAGAATTCCATTTAATAAGTATTCCCATCCTTAGTTTTCTGCTTGTGGATAAGACCTTGAAAAGTACATTCAGTAAAAAGTTCTCTTGGGAGAATATTTTAAATCTGTGAGGGAAAAGGAAATTATTTTTTCATATTACACCACAATAAAGTGCTTGAGAAACAATTGATTAAGAGTTTGGCATGAGGTTTCTTCTGGGCATATTTGGAAAGCTTTAGAAATTAATTTAATGTGGGATGGAAGCCAAAATATAATTCCTGTTTGTGGTACTGAACAATTCTACATTTAGTATGAATTTCCTGTTAAACGTCACTATCACAACTGATGGAAGTATTTCCTGGACCTGACTAGAATTTTGATTTCATGGTCTTTTTTCTTATTGTGATAGTTTTTTGTAAAATTTTATGATACAGTAAGTCTTTTCCCATAGTATTTATTTTCTCTTAACTCGTAGCTAGAAGTCTAAGACACATTTCTTCTTGTTTCCCTCTCGTAATACAGCCCTATTTACAGTTCTGACCCAGTCAAGAGCATGAACGTGCTTCAGTGTTGGAGTCAAGACAAAAAGCTACATTATTTAGGCTAGAAGAAGAGCTGAGGTGATGACACACATATGAAACATAATAAATATTAGGTCATCAGCGGTCCCATGAAATTCCAGTAGAATCACAAAAGTAGAAATGAGCTTGTGGAGATCATCTAGTCCAACACCCTACTCAAGTAGGGCCACGTAGAGCTGATTACTCAGCACTACATGCAGTTGGGGTTTGAGGGATGGAGACTCCACAAGCTCTCTGGGCAAGTTATGCCAGTGTTTGACCATCCTTGGAGTAAAACATGTTTTTGTCACATTTAAACATCATTTCCTGTATTCCAGTTTGTGCCAGTTCCTCATGTCCTGTTTCTGGGCACATCTGAGAAGCATCTGGCTTCTGTATTTCATTTTCACTGGTGCATGACTGAGATGGGTTAGCCCCTAAACTTGTCTTGAATCACCATGATGTACCTGCAGCCAATGATTTGAGAGAGGCTTAAAGCATTAAGATACAGATCTTCCAGATTTTCCTGAGACCATATCGGAAAACAGTATTCTTATTATTCCATTTGGTGTGGTTGATTTGTGTTGCATTTTGATGAGTTTTCAGTATTTAGAATCATTTGGTCAAAAAAAAAAAAAAAGAAAAATCTGACTACATTAGAATAAAGGTGAATTTCTATTTCATAGGAAACAACACCTACCTCGAGTACTGTGTCCAGTTTTGGGCCCCCTACTACAAGAAAACATTGAGGTGGTGGAGCAGGTCCAGAGAAGGGCAACGAAGCTGGTGAGGGGTCTGGAGCACAAGCCTTATGAGGAGAGGCTGAGGGAGCTGGGGTTGTTCATTCTGGGGAAGAGGAGACTGAGGGTAGACCTTATTGCCCTCTAGAACTGCCTGAAAGGAGGCTGTAGAGAGGCGGGGGTCGGT
>BJBW01004880.1:32145-54059 GCA_004320125.1 Scolopax mira
AATGGCTTCAAGTTGCGCCAGGGGAGGTTCAGGTTAGATCTTGGGAAATACTTCTTTACTGAAAGGGTTGTCAGGCATTGGAATGGGCTGCCCAGGGAGGTGGTTGAGGCACCATCCCTGGAGGTATTCAAGAGATGAGTTGACGTGGTGCTCAGGGATAGGGATTAGTGGTGGATTGGTGTTGGTTTTGGTGTGCTATGGGGTTTGTGAGGTATGTTTTTTTGGTTTT
Source organism: Scolopax mira (assembly GCA_004320125.1). Lineage (NCBI taxonomy): Eukaryota > Metazoa > Chordata > Aves > Charadriiformes > Scolopacidae > Scolopax > Scolopax mira. The sequence continues at coordinate 32,375 of BJBW01004880.1, forward strand.
GTTTTTTTTTTTTTTTCATTGGTTGGACTAGATGATCTTAAAAGGTCCCTTCCAACCTAGGTGATTCTGTGATTCTTATTGCAAATATTCTCTTCTGCTGTCTGTTAGAAACCTTTAGCTCAGTAAATAAAATTAATATGCATTTATAAAACAATGTACTTCTACAGTGTTGCTTTTGGCAGGAAAAATTGATAGCACAGAATGGCCCCTTAATAATGAGGGTCTAAATGGTTGCATTTACAGGCGAATTTACTGTTAAAAACGTATTAGACAAGCAGCTGGCTTTACTTTTCACCCAAAGGGAGAGAAGGGTATTTCACTTTTCAGCAAAGAAGAAATACAGCACAGAAAAGAAAAAGTCCAGGTGTTTACTTCACAACATGGGGAAGAATCTGAATAACTTTGCCTGCTGTGCCAAAGGGTGAGACGATTTTTCTCTCTTAAAATTTGTGTAGCCTTCATGGGCTCATAATTGCCTGCTCTCCACGCAATGCATGTGAAATCTTCTGTTTCACAGCGGCAAACATTTCAATAAATCTCCGTGAACTATGAGCACAGCACACAAGCCATAGAAGCCCGGCTTGTATTAATAAGAAGTGTTTGTGTTTATAGTTTCTTCAGTGCTGAGACACTTCCCCATTATGTAGAAAATTTTAACAACAATTTGAAGCAGAATGAACTCAGAGACTGCGAGTGGCTGTTCCGAAGCTCGTGTCTCTTGACAAATTGTGTGACCTTTGGAAAATCCTATTGTCCAGGCAGGTATTTTTGTGTGGCTTTATTAACTCTGCTACTACTCTTTGTTATTGTTCCTAAAATACTAAAACAGTGCTTGGAAGAGCATTTAGCTGAGACAGTGCTACTTGTGGCCTCACACAACTCGGGATGTGTCAGCGCTTCCATTGTAAGTCATGTTTTTCAGGATGTAACTATGCTAAATGCATTCTTTCTGCCCTGAAATATGATCAGCAAGGTATGTAAGCAACAAGATTTGATTTTAATTAATTTTTTCTAATGGGAAGCTCTTGAGAGATTGGCTTTGGCTTGGCTTCAAAGCCTGTGCGCTTCCCACGGATTGCTGTGTTGCCTCACCCTGGACGGCAGTCCCAGCCTTCCCAGCATCGAAGGCTTTGCATTATGGTGAAAAGGCTAAGAGGCTGCTATGAGAGCTTTTCTCCACTGAGTGCTTAGATTAAGAGGAGCAGCCTTAGTTTGATCAGTACTAAATGTCAAATTTGAATCCAGTATTGTGGAAAATAAGCAGTTCTGTCATTAAGATGTTTAAACACGAGGTTTGCTGACTTGGCCAGTTCATGTTCTCTGCTAAAAGAAAAATATTTATTCATGAAATTGGTCTTCTGTCGCTCCAACAGCATGATGAATAAGATACCTGTACTCTTTTTTTGTGTGTGTGTGTTGGGTTTTTTTGTCTTTTTTTTTTTTTCCTTAGATCAGTAGACATTATGGCTTGATGATTAGTTAAAGAGGAAAAAAGAAGTTAGCTAGATCAGTTGCCAGTATCATGGTCTACTTGTTTTAAGCTTGTAGATTTGTGCAGGGGTGTGACACTTTGTATAAATAATTTTTTGCTCCTCTAAAAAGACATACGTGCTTTGAGGTGATTACTCCTTGAAAAGAGCACATACACTCAAACTGTCCAAGATTTAAGGCGATAGGACATTAGCTGCTGTGGTGGTTGGTCTGCAGGCTTTGCCTGTGGAGGATAATTACAGTTCTTTTGAGAAGTAAAAATCCCCTCTCTTTATCAGCCACAGAATATATGATTGGATATCATAGTGCATTGCCTTGATTTATAACCAGTCTGATTGCTGAGCCTGAAAATCTACGCCTTTATACTGCCTGGTGTTCGATTGTGCCTCTCCCTCAGGATTTTGGTCTGCAGCAAACAGCTTCTAAGGACAGAGGTACCAGAAGCAGATTGAAAGTTGTCCTTAGATTTCCAAGATGTGCGCCCCTGTGGCCAGTCAGGAGACTTTATATGCCTGTGTGTATGTGTTGCAGGGAGAATGAAAATTTTCTGCTTCCAAAGAAATAAAAAAAACAACCCCTAGGCACTCCTTGAGTATCCGCTCATCTGGAAGCAGTTGGGGATCTTTCAGGAAGATGACAGGCTTCAGTGGGAGTGCCCAAGGGCATTATTCTCAGGAAGCGTGGGTGCAAGGAGAAGATGCATAGTGTTGTCTTCCTTTGACTGCTGTTTTGATGCATTTCAGCTCTTTCATGGGCTCTAATGGCAAATCAATACTGATACAGGGAGGCTTTGCTGGAGCTAGTAGGACTCATGCTATCCAACAACAAAGATGAAAAACGCATTTAAGGTAGAGCTTGGTAAATTTGCGGGTGGAACTGGGTGACAAGGTTGTTAGAAATTGAACCAACTAGTATAAGCCCGTGGGTGTCCAGCTTGGTGGTATTCCCAAAGGAGATGTAATTGATATGGACAGCATCCATTTGTACCATTTTTTGGGTATGAATCACAACCTGTAGCTCACTGGGTTTGTCCTCTGACCTTCTGTTGTATATCCTGTCTTCTTGTGAGTTTTCAGTTTTATTTTTTTCTTTTTGAAGCATACAAGAGTGGCTGCATGTAGGTAGATAGGAGACACTGGTGGGATCTGCTAAAGCTGTGAGATGTACCAATGTGTCCTTGATCTTTGGATGGTTTGGCATGTTCACATGCTCAGACCTGTCACCAGATTTACATCTGGGAGAGGATTCTCACCTGGTTTTGGAAGTCAGCAGTGGATTGGATTCCATTACGATTTTAATTCCATTCCAGAGTGAGGTCTGGGCCACTTTGTTAGAGCTTCAGGTCTCTTCTATGACAGAAATGTAGATTTTTTTGTTTGGAGGCAGTGGTGGTGGGGTGTATTTTGCTTTGTTTTAAATAGGGTGCTGCTTCTTAGTAGCTATGGGAGGAGGGTCTTGCCTCTTTAAAAAATAAAATTAAAGTCTATTGCCTATGAGAGATTTGGCTTGATGACATTGCTAACGTGTTCTGTTCCTGTGAATGGGGGCTCAGCAAGTGACCCTGGCATTTCTGGCTTTTGAGTTTTGATTTTTATCATCTAATTAACATTTTTAATGTACTTACTTATGAGTGGAGTATATAATACAGAATATTGCTTTATGTAAATTGTTTTTTGAAAAATACTGAATAGAAAAATGTCTTATTCTTTTCAGTTACAAAAAAGCAACTTTCACATGTAGGAAATGCCTAGAAAGATGATATGAAAGGTACTTTTTCCATCACTGTGGAATATTTGTATTTTTCCTCTTGCAGCTTTACCTTTTTATATCAATATATTTATCAGGCAGTAATAATTTTTGAAAGATGAAGTCTTTATCTTTGTTTTGTTTAAATGCAAGACCTAAATGTAAAAGCAGCAGCCGTCTGCTTCAACAATTTTTTTCATTAGCCACATTCCAGCCACTCTTGAAACATATCCCTCAAAAACCGTTTTTAGTCCTGAGGTGGATCCCTTTCAAGAAAGGTAAATCTCTCTAAACTGTGATTTAATATTCAGTCCTTTTTAAACATTTGCAAATTTACTTTGTGTTGAGGTGATGCACAAATACTGCAGCTTCTTGCTCAAGAAGTCTTTTATTCAAATACATTAACAGATTTCGGTGTTTAATGAGAAATTTTGAATTTCTGTTGCCATTACATAGGCCGCCTCTGTTATGAAGAATTGGCTTAGTTTGCTTTTTCATGCACATCAGTGAAGGATAAATACTCAAACGGTATTTATCAATTGTGTGTGAGCTGTAGGAGTGTTTATCATGTAAACACATTTTCTATTTTCAAAAGACATGAAAAACTGCTTCAGATGCTTTCTAAATGGAGCACTGGTCCAGGCTCTGTTTGTCATAGGAAACAAAGCTGCTGCCTTCAGGAAGTTTGGAACATTATCTTATTACCTAGCCTACTATCTAACTTCCAACGGTAAAACTCCCAGAACCTGACATCTTTCACACTCGCAGAGATACAGGAGGCCGCGGGAAGGATGTCAGGCTCTTGGGCTGAAAAAATAGCATGCTGTGATCTGACCTGAATTCACATGGGTTGTGCATGCAGATGTCTTGGGAAGGGTCTCAAGGCTGATCCTTCCTCGGGGCAGAGAACAGGCTGGGCATTGATAGGATGACCAGTTTATTGAAAGTACTTACCATATATTGATATATATGCATAGATACAGATGGTAAAATGAGAAGTCCAGTTTTCTCCTGTATCCTTTATACAGTTGAAATTCTCATTAGAAGTAAGACAAAGAAATTTAACTTTGTAAGTTCTGTAATCTAAAACGTTGCTAATCTTTTATTCTCAGCTTAAATTTCCTCCCATTTTTTTTTTTACTTTACAAGTTTTACTCTTATTTAAAGTGCTTTCTTTAGTTGCATTTCGCTCTGCTGTCTGACACAAATCTTTTTTTAGCAGTGTTTCTGCCTGAGTTGAAAGAAAGAGAATATTCTCCAAACTTTTGGTCTGTTTTCCATGTGATATAATGCCTTTTGTGAGATGCGTTGGCAAGGAACTTGGGTGCATAAAACTGTGAAATACATGAAAATCCTAAAAGCATCATATAAAAAATTGAATGTCTGAATGTATAAAGCTCACACAGCATATCATCCTACTACATATTTAACAGTTTTTCCTGAGCAGTAGGCAGCTAGTGTTGGAAAGTTCATGAATATTTTATTCTGTGAGATGAAAAGTAACCATGTAGCAAACATACAAGACCTACATTTTTTATATTGTTTTTTTGTTTGGTTGGTTGGATTTCATATGGATGAATCAGCCTTTCCTCTCCCACAAACCTTCTAACATTATTCCCATCAATTTAGCAATGCTCATTGCTGAGGTCAGACCTCATCAGCTGAAGGTTCCCTTAGTGAAGAACTGAGCTAAGCAGCAGATCATGTGTCTTGGGTCAGTTTATGGGGAAAACGGGGGGAGGTGGTGTTGTTCTGAAATGATATTGCAGAATGTCAAAATTAGAATAGAGTTTGAACCTTTTCTGCTGCTAGGAACTGTAATGTTCTCTAACCTTCTAAACCCAAGACAAAAGCAGAAACCTGGGATGTTGGCAAAATAGGATTTTGACAGAGCATCTTACTGGAGAGCAACCAGCCATCCTCTATTTGGTGTTTATCCTAGTTCTGGTAGCCAGGCTGTTGTAGTTCTGCTAGAGTTAAAGGTGTAAGCAAAATATGTTTTATGGGTAGAAATAATATTTTGCCTTAGATCAGGAGGTATAAATGGAAGAAACTTGTTCAGCTGAGAAACGGAAACAGAGAGAGTACAGGTTGAAAGCAGTTGCTGTGACTGTAATTACGTAGCTCATCTAGACAACTCAGAAAAAAGGATTCTTACTACCTGTGGTGCAGAGTGCACTGTTGTGATGGATCATATTGTTTGATCTGGAGGAGGCAACCCCTTAGGCTGGTAAAATTTGCTAACGTACAGATTTTCCTTCAAGTCTACAGGTATGTTAGAGGGAATGTGTGATAATTTTTGCCTGGGCAATTATTTTGTCATTGTGCTGGAATTTCTTTACTGCTTTTTGACAGGAATCTGTTCAAATTATTGTAATGCGCTTTAAAAATATTTGTTTATGGCTTCCCCACCTCCCCTTCCGCCAAGGGGACTCTTGAGCACTTCTTTTGCCCTCTGCCCTTGGTTGGGCAGGGAGGGCAGAACCTTTTTCTTTAAAGTGTTTTTGAAGTATTTTTTTCCTTCCTTCCTTCCTTCTGTCCTTCCTTCCTTCTGTCCTTCCTTCCATCCTAAATCTTCTTAGCTTACATTTCACTCTCATTTTTCTATGTTAATCAGAGAGTTCTCTTTTCCATGGCAAGATGTCAGGAAAATTAACTGAACGTGCCAGTACAAGTTCCCCAGATGTCATATCACATGTGTGGCATCTAGAACAGAAGTAAAGAAGTGATCTGTGTGTGTTGTAGAGGGAGGCAGAGGAAAGGAAAGCCTTCAGCAGCTGCCAACATTTATTTAGTACAGATGCTGAAACCAGGCAATCATTCTGCAGCTGTAGTTCTGAGGTGGCCAGGAGCTTCTGTAAAGCGCCAACAACTGAATAACTGTCTTTTTTGTCTTTTTTGTCTTTTTTTTTTTTTTTTGAATGGTAATGCTAGTAAATGGTAATCAAGTTCCAAAATGTTTCCTTGGAGCAGGAGAGAGATGCAGTAGGACAGCCAAGAGCACCTGAGCAGTTTATGGCTGGTGGGAGGAGACAGAAACAAATGGAAGAGAGGCAGTTTACACCAGCTGATGATTTGTCCTAAGTCTGTGTTTTATTTCTATAAATCCTAAAAGGTACAGTAAGTGTGTTACCCTCCTGGGAAAAAGAAGAAGGGATAAGTGAAAAACACGTACATGTATGATATCCATAGCTCCTCATTTGAATCTGAGGATTGGAAACACTATTTACTGTATACTTAAGAAAAAATCAGAAGAGTTTGTGTAATAAAATGTGTATGTCTACACATGCAGCAGTGCCAGGAGAGAGAAGATGCTGTCACAACCTATTAAAGGGAGAACATATGTTGAACCGTATTAGGAGCAGGAAACTCATTGAGCCTCCTGCCTTTCTCCCAATTCACGTGGTTTAAAAAGAAGGCTGTACAAATGGGTCTGGGTTTGCCTCCCTTGAAGGGACTTTTGCTTCGCAGATCTATCAGTAAAGGCGAGCGCTGCACTTACAGAGATGTAAAGTTACTACCTATTCCCATTCACACTTTTCTTTTTGTGTGCATACCATTCTTGAAAGGGTGGTCCTGAGGATTAAATGCTGTGGCACAGCATCACAAGATGTGCTGGAACTCCCTGAGTCCTCCTCCAGTTCTTCAAGTCCTGATGGCTTTTCATTTTGCACTTAAGCTTGAAACTAGTAGAAATCTTTCGGCTTTCCTGTGGGCATATGTTTATAACAGTAGAGTACCACTGAGCATTCGTTACTTCGTTACATTCATGCCCCTAATCAACACTGACTCTGAAGGTAAAACAGATGGAATTGGTTTGCTTATGAATTATGCAAAATTATAGTTTATTAAGTTCCTGCATCTTAATGGGAAAATGAGCTAATGGCTATGTGGGTGGGCTGGGTGCTACACAGTGTGTGGCTGTGTAGATGGACTACAATTGCTTCAGTTTGCTAGCGGTGCTTTCAAGTACACCTGTTCTCCATTGTGGTTGTCAGCTGGAAAATCTGCCATCTGGAATAAGATCAGGTTTTGAACAAAAAAAAAAAAAAAAAAAGGCTATAAATCTAGGTCAAAAACACTGGGGTTTCTTTTCCAGCTAAAAGAATGTACTTTTTCATGGTACTCAATAAAAGAAACAACTATTTGCTGGGAAATACAAGGATAATTAGAAAGTAAAGAGTTTCATATTGCATGCTAATGGATGATGAAAGCTGAAAATGAGAGAAATGTGTGAACGGTATTGGCACCACTTTAAATTTTGCAGATTACGTTTAATTAGAACCTGATTTGGCTTGAAATGGCTGTTTGTTAAAATTCCATTTTTTATGTTCTGAGAGACAGAATATAAAGCTCCAATGATTCTTTTTTGATTTCAAGGGAATGTACTGGAAAAGACAGGAGGCAGCAGATGACAGGTGTGTTATTTGGCCGCTGCCTAACTTTATTTACATTATACACAGACTGGAGATGGGCTTCTCTTCTTCCTTTCTTTTATAGCTGGACAAAGTTTGATGGAAGATTCTTTAAAAAAAAATCAAATTCCTTATTTTTTAATACTAGCCCCAAACCACAAGAAACTATGTTGCAGGGTATCTGGTAGTGTAGAAAAAAGGGATGGGAAAATGAATCTTTGAAATTACTTAAAGTTTTCTTGTAAGTAGGAAGAGTTTTTGGCCATGTAGGTGACTTATTAAAAAGAACCAATGTGTAGAGAGAAACAGGAATAGTATGTATTAGTAAATTAATGTTCAGCTGTTAATTAATTTTATAGCTTCTCCTCTTCATGTGGGAGAATCAAGAACTAAAAAAATGAGCCAACGTATGCCTTGTATACACAAGTGCCAGTGCACTGACCTCAGTGGGACTGCAGAGCTGTAAAAAATGCTGAAATGTGGCTGTTAGGAGGAAGCCTGAATGACAAACAGTTTCTTTCTCTGCTAAGGGCAAAGGCAGATCCCCATTCCAGCAGCCATCAGAGATGATGTTGCATCCACCTCTGTGTTATCACCAGGATGGAGGTTATTATGACCAAAGGATACTAGCTGTAAGGAAGAGTTATTTATCCATTTGTCATTCAGGTCTTCCAAAATGCTTTAGGAAGGTATTTAGAGCTAAGATGAAAAGCTTTGCTTTGACATGAAATAAGGACTCTTATATAGGTTTTTTTATTCCCTTTGGGACTGGTAAACTGTAGGGGAGGACAAGTAACACGCAGCTTGGGGAAGAGTGGTAACACTGAGCCACTCGGTGAGCCACAAGCTTCCAAAATAGTCAAGGATATCTCTTCCCTAACTCTTGTGTCATTGCTTAGTGGCAATTACTGTTTCCTCTTGCTATTTTTATGCCGTGGAGAGTGGTTTGGTTTTTTTAGTTGTTGATTTTGGTAGTTTGAACACATTCTTCTTCCCCACCCCCTTCCTTTCAACAGGGGAGTGTTTGCCACTGCTGCATGATGCATTAATGGTGAGTGCCGATGACAGTTGCTCACTCACATTTATCACCGTTACGTGAACTGCCCTCTGTCAGAAACGGGCACCGTCCCAATAAAAAGCAGGAGACCTCTGCCAAATACCGACCACGGGGGCTGGGCTCGAGCTACGGTGGGGCCGGAGGGATTGTCTGGTTGTAGACTCCACTTTCTGCCTTTTGGGTTTGTTGCAGCCGCGGTTGGCGCGCCGTGGCTGGGTGATGTGCGCGCCTCGCTTCTGGTCCCGTGCTCCCCAGTAAACATTCAGCAGCAAAGAACTGCTAAGCTAACGACGGAAATGGTTCCAAAAGTTGCCACTGCCCGTGGCTTCTATATTGTGTTCGTTGTGAACGGCTGTGCTATATTTGGGAGAAAAGTTGGATTACCTGGTTATTGCTTGTCCAGCTCTAAAATTCTGCAGCCAACAGGCTCCTAAATAACTAATGAAAGACTGTGGCTAGAATTGAAGGAAAAGAACAATGACTAATCTGACAACAGAACTATTTCTTGCTTTGCAATATAGCATTGTTTGGAAACATTCCTCTGAAGATATAATATTTTTGTCCAGTTAGGAAGAACTTATGTTTGAGAAAATTCCAGTTAATTATATTGAAAAAAACTAATGAAAGTTACAAATTCCTGTACAACCTCTTTGCTGTTGACTTGTTCTTTTGCAAGTTTATTTCCTTATTTTTATGTTACAGCTCAGTTTGCACTAGTTTAAACCCAGCAGGGTAATATTCCACACTGGGCAGTATACACTAATACTGTAGTGATCTCCAGCTGAGACAGCTCCTCCACCAGGCAGGGTTGGTTTTGGTTTTTTTCCCCAGGTTTTATGTTGCTGTAATGTTCAAAAATTTCAGGCAGAATTATTGACGGAATGTAGGTCTTGATTAAAAAGAAAAAAATTACTCAAAATTCCATTTTTTTAAAATGCATTTCCTGGTGTCCTGCAAAGCAGAGTCAGTGTGGAGTGATGGTGCCTGCCTCAAGAGTGCTGCAGTGCGTGAAGGGGGCAGGAGACAAGCGAGGACTGAATTTTGCATACTCTGGAGGTTCACCTCTCTGTGTTGACAGTGATGCAATATGATACATCCTGTTCTTGATCACAGGCCATTTAAAATGTGATTAGTGCATTTAGTCAAAACTTAACTATAAATAGAAAATAACCATCCATATAAAAATATTCTTTGTGTGAGATTTTTCCCCTGGAGTTATAAATTAGCCACTAAGAGGTTTCACGCAGGTTTGTGACGTTTATTAGCTACTGTGCCACACTGTACTTTAGAGGAAAAAACCAACAAACTCTTTTCAGTTTTATGAAGCAGTAGAAGAACCTTTATTTGGACAGGTTATGGCCAGATGTGACAGATGCAGAAAACAGTAATTTTAATTTTTAATGTGTTTTTAGCCTTGCTTCATCAAATACTCCACATGTCAGAATGAAAAATGTTTTTCATTGCAGTTTACTCTTGGTCTCGGTTACCTGAGATTGCAGCTTTTGTGTTAAGGCGTTTGGGAGTACGAGGAGAGCAGAGTGGGGCCCATAGAGTGAGTCCTCTGGAGCAGAATGTAACGAAAATTTCATTATGGAGCACCCCGTTGGGTAATTCCCAGGTTCAAGGCACAGCACTTCCAATCTGTGTACTGCGCTCAGTTCTGTACCATGTGCCAGCAAACAGTGCTGGGTTTCTTCCCCTAACCCTGGATGCCTCCTTAACCTTCTCTTTGTTTTTAACAGTGGCACAAAGTCTTCCCTGTTCACTGCTGCATTATTTATATTTTGTTGACAAGCCTTTTCTTCTTCTTAATCCACCTAGAATATCTACTTTTTCCGTATTTTGCCTTCACTTCCAAACTAAAGAAATCAACTTCAGGTGGAAAGGCCACTTGTATTTTTGTCTCTTGGTGACTCGACTCTGACACTGACTGATCTACACCATCATATTGAGTGTGATGCATTTTTAAGTAACCTGTGGCTATTGTGTTCATACCGTGTTGCCTATGCTTTGCAATCTCTTTAGTCACACTACCTTAGGGCATAAATTCATGCGCAGGCTCCAGTTCTGTATTACCTTTGCTTACTTGGTTTGTTTCCAGGGATGTAGTCCTCTTATCCTGAAATGAGAAAAGAGCCAAACTCGGAGTGGTTTTCCCTGGTTGGCACCATGTTTGTCTTCATGGAGAACCCTCAACAAAAACATCAACACAGTTTTTCAGACTTTGTAAAATCCCCATAAGGTGTCCAGAGTATTTCTAGCCTGTTCAAAGCCTTTATCACTTGCTCTTCACAAGGGATTTAGGATAAAAAGGTGGAAGAAACAGCTGAAATAGATGTGTGAACCATTTGTGATCTGCTAATGTAGTTATCTGTCCTTGTGTGCCAAATGTGCACTCCAAGTGATTTTATCACATTTATAGTTAGGAAAAAAAATTTATTTCCAGTATTTTCCCAGCATTTAAAATGAACCAACAGTGGTTATTCTGTTCCAGCACTTACAGTGAAGCAGCTTCTTTTGTGCTAAATTTATTTCTTTTCTTCTTATTCTTTTCCCTCTTAATTTTCACCTGTGAACAAATTCATAGGATTTGTTAAATCTTTCTGTAACGTGGCACATTTAGTCTGATTCTAAGATTTATTTTTTTTTAATCGTGCATTTGCTGCTGAGATAAAATAAGCAAGGGGAAAAAATGGAAGACTGCTTTGCGGAAATGAACCTTATTACAGCTTTGAGGAAATGACACTGTAATCAAAGCTGAGACAGACATTTTATTCAAATCCCTTCTCTTCAGCTGTGCATAGCATATTGAAAATAATGCTGCGATAATTTATCATATTTAAACTCTTTAATGGACAGTTTATGGAGAGAATTTGTACTTAATTCTGATAGAGAAAATAGAATATTTATGCTTCATATATTCAGACTTCTGCAAACTTTTGAAGAAAGTAACTTGGAAGCTGGCTTTAAACTTCCATTTTCTGTCAGAGCCCATTCATGGAGGTTTCTACATTGTGAAATTCTGTCTTTTCCTCTTGAGAGCCAGAAATTTGGAGTTTGGATTTTGACATTAATGTGTATGATATTCTTTAATGATTAAGGATTTCTTTTTGCAAGAGGAGGCATGATAAAAGGGAGTAAACAGAAAGAAGAAAAAAAAAAAAAGATACAATTGACTAGGTTTCAAGTTCTTGCATTGCACCTCTGACTCTACCATCTGGAGACCTTCCAGCTGGGGAGTTTGGAGGGGGTGGTGAGAAAGGAAGGAAAAAGGAGAATATGAGTAAATATGAGCATACTTGCTGTCGTTTCTTCCCATCTTAGCCATACTGATTCATACTATTGGGCTGGCAAAGTCATGAGATCAGATATTTTTGTTTAGTTTACCAGCATGGGAATACTTGGAAAGAAGACTTGTCTTCTTTCTTGCCTTTGCAAGTCAGTTCTAGTAAATCAATTCTTATTTTCATAGCTTCTCCATCCCTCTTTTAGAAATTGCACTATATATTTTTCAATTAGAAAAAACAGAATAGACACAAAATATCGAAGATTCACCCAAACATGTTCCTTAACTCACACAAAATACAGAAGATTCACCCAGATGTGTTCTGTAATTAGCTCTTCCCCTTATTCTGGCCAACAATGCCTCTAATTATTTTAATCTTTTCTCATTGCCTTTTGTAATACCTTCTTTTCATTTAGCAAAAATGATAGTTTCTCTGAATACAGAAAATCAGTTCAGTTTGTCTGAACACAGAAACCAATAGCTGTAACCTGAAGTTGTATCACCTGTTATTTTTCATTACAAATCCTTTTCTCCAGTTGCTTATATCTTTGTCAAAATCACTTCATACCAGTACGTACTGATTTAATTTACAGTGCAGAGAAGGGGAAGTTTATCAAGCAGATCTCTTTCCCTAGAAAAGGGGAACTGTACTTTTAAAAGGTTTATGCTTAGATGAGAAAAATTTTTTATGCATGAAATATAACAAATTTCATCTAGACACAATAGTTGCAAAAATACAACTATAAATCTTTGAAGAATCTGTGTGGGTTTTTTTTAAGAAGTGTCGTTTTTGTGATTGTAAGTAAGAGATTGTTATTTCTAGATATGAAAAGTGACAAATACTATTTTCATTGTCCTTTGTTAGTGTCAGGCCAGGGTTCCAAACTATGGAAAGCATGTAACGAAAGATTATGAAACCTTCTTCAAAGTGGCTTGGAAAAGCTGCCTGAGCAGATAAGTGTTATCTCATATTAAGTTTGAAAACCTTTGATACAAGCTATGTAGGCTGAACAAAAATCCTTTCAGGTGAGGAGAAGGGTGATTTTCAGCCTGGTCTTCTGAATCCATACAGAGAGTTTAATTTCGAGGTTTTGACTGTGAAAATTTGTGGAATATTGTCAAGTAGTATAAGTAAAATAGGGGAATGACTTTTTTTTTTCCTGTGGTAAACGTTTTTTTTAAATGTATTTTTGTTAGCAGAAGGAAAAAAGGCAAAGGAACTACTGTGAAATACTACACAGCTAAAGATACCAACTACGAGGGACGCTTTCCTAGCAAATCTGCTCTCTGCTTCTGATTTACACCCCTCTTGCAAGAATATTTTCACAGATGGGGGATATTTTCATCTGGAGGGGGAAGGCTGACCACATACCTGACTGGCAATGCTTAACAAGCTCAGATTAGCCAAGAGTGACCTTTTGTCATCGTTGTGATCTGCATGATGAAATTTGTTGGAGCTCAGCAGGTTGTTCTAAAATAGCCCATGCATAGCAGCACATTACTTACTTTCAGTTCTTAGTTTTGGAGATGCACTGAGATTTTTAAGATCATTCTGAGATAACTATAAATAGCAATATGCACAAAGAAGGTCTGTAATGCTTCAAAGGGATGGAGAAAGCCTAAGGGGATGCTCAGACTTACTGCTGTGTGTGATTGCAGAAGAAAGTCGTGAGGCTTGCACACTTCAAAAGTCAGGGCATGCAAAAGTTCAAGCATCCCATGCAAATTCACCTCCCCCTCCCCCTTCTGCTTGTTCATTACAGTGCATATAATTGCTTAACCAGTTTCATTTCTTCAGGATGTTTCCTTTCCTTTAGCAGTTAAGAGATTTGATGATGTAAGTATGAATTAAGTTCTTAAATACTATTTATTGGTGTTGAGCTTTTTAGGCAAATAGAAATGCAAGCTTTTTGTTCTATTGCTGCTGCTTTGCCTTTACAATCCAGCTGTGTTTTTTTCACCATGAACTTGTCTATTAAAGATTTCTCTTTCCTATCAAAGCAAGCCTCTGTTCTCAAATGCCTATAGGACACATAATGCACTGGTGTTTTGGTCTGTGGCTAATGTTTTTACATGTTGTCATAGCGGAAAGAAAGATAACACATGAACAGCACCCTGTCTGACAATATTTAAATAGAATGTATTAAAAAGATTTGATGTAAAACACTAAATAAAGATATTCCTTTAAAAATATAGGACTAAGTGGTGAGGATGGAGTTTTAACTCTGTATGTCATGTCCTCCAGTCCAACAAAATGTGTGATGCAGACACATACAGGTTTACACCCAGCATAGTTTAAGCCCTGTCTGGAGCATAGGAGATGAGGTGACAATGTAGTGATCAGGACTATTATAGTTTTAAGTTCATGAGTATCAGCTTTTTCTTTGTATTGTGGAGGCTGAGGTACATGTAGCAGTTAGAGCAGCAGTGTCCTGCTATGGCTGACATAATGCACCCCCTTACCCCTCAGTTAGGCTCTAGCAAGGCTGCGATTAAGCCCTTGTGTTATTGTTATTACTAAATAATAATAATCCACTTTCTGCGTTTTCAGTGAGACTACCCATCCTCTTCTAATACACAGACCAACCTTTGCCTTTGGTTCCACTGCTGTGAATCCATATATAGAAGTGTTCTGGATTTGAAGGCTGAGGTCTCTTTTCTCTAACAAAATAAAAATAATCCATTATTAAATGTGACCTCAAAAATAGGGAAAATACTGTACTGTCTTTTTCCATGTAGAGTCAGGTAGTTCCCATGTAACAGCTTCAAGTATGTGCTTTTGGTTGTTGAACATTGACATTTCTTGCTGAGTGCTTTATGTAAAGTGATAAGCAATAAACTGGTTAAAAATATTACTGTAGAGGATTTTTATGAAAGGGTGAAATAGTCTAAATAAATTCATAGTGACTGAATAGATTTTAGGCTTAAGTGGCAGGTGAAATTTGATAGATTTGACATGTACTAATTGCCTCCAGCACTAGCTATTGCTGGCTAACCAATTAGTAAAGACATACAGTAATGCCAAATCTGCGAATCCAAGCTATATTAAAACACTTGAATTTATGTTCATAAACTATTCTTTTCCCCTGCACACCAAGCCAATTTGCTTCCAATGCCTTTATCGTAGAATTTTCAGGTTTTGATGGGACTACTGCACTTTTATGCACTATTATTTTTTCATCATATAGTTCAGTGTTGGTTTTTTCCTGTCTCCCAAACCAGGGAAATGCTAAAGCTAGCGGTGAACTAGAATGTATAACAGTGAATGAGAGACAAGGCAGAACATTTTGAAAATGCTGGAAATGATATTTTTGAAAAAGCATTTTAGAGGAAATGGCTTATAATTAAAGCAAAGCAATAAGAGTCAGGCATGGTCTTTACTTCCAGCTCTGGTAGAAGCTTTCATAAATTGCTTAACCTTTTTGGGTGTCTTTGTTTCCACATCTGTAAAACGACATGATAAAGGTGTACAGGAAAGCTAAAATAATTCAGGGCTGCAAAGTGTTTAGAGACTTGTTCAGTTTTAAGATGGAAACAATTACTTTCAGTATGAAAATTTACTTTATTTAAATTACTTGATTACCATGCTAATTAATTTTCTATCTAGAGCATAAGGCACACTGTTGAATAGCTCATGTGTATCAGAATAACTTATTAATAAATGGTGGAAGAGAGAGGAATTGATCTCATTTTCATGTCATACAAGAGAGACCAATTTGATAATCTCTGTTTCATTTTTTCCAACTCTGAAATAATTTTGAATTTCTACTAGGAATACGCAATGACAATAATTCTCAGGTGTTATCTGAAGAAAAGAAATTATCATAGATTTTCAAACTAGGTAAAATCTGGAAATCTTGATTACTTGAACTCAAAAAGCTGAGTTCAACTAAGTTGCACAGGTTTTTGATGGATAGCCTGTCCCTTCTGGGCCATCCTGCCTTTTTGATTTTGGAAATGCCTTTAGATTTCCCCAGAGGTCCTGTTTTTTGAGGGAGTAGAAAACTGAAATCCTTTGGAGGTACATTTGTTGAGATAGTTGAAATGAAATGTTTCGCTTTGAAATTTGAATCTGTTTTAATTTCATATTAGAGTGTGAGGTGGAAAGTAAATACCCTTCAATAGAACTGTCTTCAAGAAAGTAACTTTTTTTACAGAAAAACCCCAAACTTTGTTTTAAAATATCCACCCTATTAAGAATAAGCATACTATTGTTTTTTATTTATGCTGGATTAGAACATTTATTATCCCATGGTGAAATAGGAGCCAGTCTGTGCAAATGAAACTAACAGCTAAAAATAAGTTAATAATGAATTAATGAGATGCATGTTAATTACTAAAGAGTCTTTAAGGGTTTATTGCCTTAGTAAAGACAAAATGAAATGCTGTGTGTATTTTCCTGGTGACGATGTTGGAAAATCAGCCAGTAGGAAGATGCTGTCTTTGCCATGAGTAACCTCCCAGGAAACAAATATGAAGGAGAAAAAACCTTGTGCCAAATCGATTCCTCATCTAGGAAAAAAATACTGAAGGTATCAGGATTAACTTTCTTCTAATAAAGTGATAAGCTTAAATACTGTATATTTGAAAATTTTATCCCTAACATATGGTTTATTACCGTTATTAACGTTTTTACAGAAATTAAAGTCCTCAAGAACCCCAGGCAGCTGACTGCAAGGTAATACATGAGAGAGGAATGAGCAGCCTTTCAGAGTGCAGGCCTTCTGAATACAAAATCCCTGTGCAGGTTTCAAGAAGAGGTAGTAACTGAATCGGTTACCCCTTTTGATAATCTGCTTTTATACAGCAGAGGAAGCCTTCTCCATTCCTGGCAGTAGCTCTGAATGAGTTTTAGGCTATACGATACAAACCCCTCACAATATATAGAATAGGAATGAATGAGTACAGTGAATTGGTCCGGCCTCATGGTGATAAGCAGGGTGATTTGTGCCAATCTTTTATTTTTATATGACAAAAGAATATGTAATTTGGAATGTCAGATCTAGTGGTTTGAGACAGTGATACCAGACCTTCACAAAGCATTCATACTCATCTGTAGTTTCCTATGTCTCAACATTGTCACACTTGATCATTTTTTTCCTTTAAGAGTTATGTGAGTCTTTTGCCTGGCCAATTATTTTATTAACATCTTACACGCTTTGCTGTTTTTTCCATTCCAACTTCAAACGATACTTCACTATACTTGCCAGATAAAGCAATTGATTAATAGATGCAGAAAGCTGTTTTATCAGAGCTGAGTTGCTCACTGCAACTAAGACATAATCAAATAATGATTCTCAGTGTAAGTTATAGACTAAAGATGGTGGTTTGTGGAGCTCTCTGGCTTAATAAATGTGCAGTATTTCATTGTCTCTGTTCCTTCAACTCTTGGAACGGTGGACATTTGTTTCATTTATGTAAAAAAATAGTTGGACTAAATGATTTACTGTCCTCTTGCATGTCTAAAGCTAACTGCAAAAGAGGGAACTGTCTTGAAAGGTTATACTTTTAATTACCTAAGCCCTAGCTTTAAAAATGTTTATTTCTGTCCTGTTTAGTAAAGACTTGAAAATAATGGATATTTAATTTGGAAAAGAATTAAAACAAGTGAACTTCAAGTGAGCTTTTCAAAATGGGAGTTTAAAAAGCTGTAGTTGCTGAAAGAAGCATAGGTATTATTTGCACATAAAGATCTTTGTCTGACCAGAACAGTTTCTATTAGCTAGAAATACATGGTTTCTTATTCCAATTTCTTTTGAAAACAATTATTTAAGGGGAAAGATATGCAAATTAAAGTGCTTTGTAGAGACCCTGTCCTTAAAAATGGTAATTCTGAAGTGTACATGAAACCAGACTGATTTTATATTGTGCTGCATTGAACAGACTATCCATGCAGAAAGATTTAAAACACCATATGCACCATCTAGTATGATTATGCACGGAAAGTTAGCTGAATGATAATGTAAACTCATAGGCGGTTGCCTGTAGCCTTGTTTTTTGATGTATCTCTAGAGAAATTTAGAAGAAATCCATCAGGGGAAGATTTTCAGTCTTCTCATAAGGCTTTTTTCCCTATTTTTCCCCTACTATTTAAACACAAAAATTAAGGGAGACAGATATCTGGGTGACAGTTGTTGGTAATAGAATGTAATGATTTCTTATGAATGGGAGTGGGATTATTCTTAGCAATTTACATCAGGCTTGTAAAACATTTTTTTGCCTACTCATCCAGAACTGTAATAACAGTTACACTGAGCTCAGTCACACTGAGCTTGAAAGACAATTGGACTTTCAAGTATCTTTCTTACTTTTTGTTCCTAGTGGGTTGAGCAACACCATGACTGCAGGTTCATAAACAGTGTAGTTGCCTACAGTGGAGAACCAGTGATTTCAGTGTATTTATATTAACTTCATGAGGAAACAGGATTTGTCCTGCTTTTTAAGTTCCAGCAACCTGGCTTCTAGTGAGACTTGCCAGTTCTCCTGAATTCTCCATAGTGAAGATTCATCTTAGGAAATAAACTGAAATACATACTGAATTGTTCGTGGTACCTCTGGAACCCATGAAACCTTTCAGGTCACTGATAGGTGTTCGTCTTTGTACTTGTCCCGTTGCAGTGCTAATCCCAGCCAGCAATGTGTGAGTGAGAGGGCAGCACAGACACTGAATAACTGCTGGTGGCAACGGTCAATGAGTATACCATTATTTTTTGCCTAGCCTAATCCATCTAAACATTATTTGTCTGCATTTAGTTAGTGTCTGCACTCTTAGCATACTCAGTGAAAAGAGTTACGATACAGTAAGACTGATCGCTCTCCTATGATACTCATCTCTCTCCATAGACTACAGAAGAGTAATTCTACTCTTGGTGCCTCATCCAGCATATTGCTTTCCTGAAGGCATCCCTGGTTGAGAGGGATGTTTGTCAAGAATATTTGTTTGTCCCAACATTTTTCCCTTATTATGTGCAATCAGATTTATATTCCAAAAGCAACGGGGATATGTTAGCCCAACCTGGATTTAGACTGTGAAAAATGTAAACCTAGTGCATCTGCTTTTCTACTTTTGCTCTTTGAGCTCGGTTATTGGGGTATTTCAGGTACTTTGACACAGATCCATCCTGTCTTCTATTATACACCTGCCTGAAGACCTGTCGAGGCTAGAAGGTCAGTCATTCAGGTGTGTGCATGACTCCTCAGCTGGAAGAGCTTGACATATTTTCCACCTGAGGTGTAGACCCCGTTCTGTCAAAAGGAAGCCTGTCTGCAGCAAGTAGGTTTTTTCCAGTTGCTTCTCAGCTGCCTGTTCTCCACACTAGTTGTCTGCTATATCCTTAGTTGTCTGCTAATCATTCCAGCCTGTTCTAACCCCCTTCATCTTTGCTTAACACTATTTGTTTGTTGTCTCTTCTCTTCTTGTATAACACATTGTTCATGTAATTTACAACATTACAAACATTTTACAGATCATGGATGCTCCTGAGGTAACTGTAGTGCTACTGCACTTCTCGGTACTGCAAAAAAAACTACAAAAATCCTTGATTTTATTTGGGTTTTGGTGCCTTTTCTTGTAGTGAGAGCCTTTTGGCAGGTTTGGTTTTTTTTTGTTTTTTTTTTTTTTACCTTGATGAGAAGGAGAAACTCTTAAAATACATGAACATTAGGATCCTGGAGAAGCTTAAGTTACTGTTGCAGAAGAAGAAAGGTGGTTGCATTCTGGGAATATGATAATTACATTGTGGGTAAGATTTAAATAATTCTTCCTGGCAAGCTGGGTGGATGCCTCAGGCTTTGTTGAAGCTGACAAATATCTGCCTGAAGAGATCCTGGATCTACCATATCCTCCCAGGACTCACAGGTTTACATGCCTGGCTTTCCTTGTGGAAACCTTCTGGAGGAGGGAAGAGAGGGAGCTCTTGCAGATCTGGGTCATGACCACAGTGCAGTTTCAGGGCAAGTCAAAACAAATTCTTGGATCCATGAGCTCAGGAAACCTCACAGCTCCAAGTTGAGCCACAGCTTTAATATGCAGGAGCCTTTTAATTGGATGGAGAAGAATTCTTTAATACACCATTAAGCTTATAAACAAGACTAGGTAATTTTTTTCTTCTGAAAAAAGTTCTAATTAAGAATTACTTCTGCGAAACTTTTCTGAGGGTTGATATTTAGCTGTAGTCTACTGAGAAAGGGGACAACTGAGTGCTCTCTTGAAGTCCCTTAAGCAAATGTTAATTGTCTACACTTGATAAGGACAATAAGTGCTGGAGGGCAGATGCTGTCTGCAACCCTTGTGGTAACAAACCTAAGATTGACTGGAATACAAGGAAGGTAACCCTTGGCTAAAGTTAGACTCAAAGTGAGATGTTGCCTGTGAAAATCTGAGCTTAAAGCAAAAACACACGATGGCTGCAGATTTCTGCTAGCTAGAAAATCTTTTTAATAAGAAAACAAGGACTGGCAGGATAGTGCTACTTTTAGCAGGAATTTTGCTCCAAGGCTCGGACTTGGGCTATACATGAAAGCTGTGACTTTCACTTTCTTCTGTAGATTTTATTTTATTGAGCTGTAAATGTTATGTATGAATAACCATTTTAATATTTCTGAGACTGTATGCCATGCCAAATACCTAGTTCACCCTCAGATAAGGTTATATACTGTGTAAATTCCGTGACACAGATTTATCATATCTAAATATCTAAACGTTGATACTGAAGTGAGAAGACCTGTTAAAAATGTATGAATGCAGCCTTATAATTTGCATTTCAGCTGCTTTTGTTCCTAAGAAAACACTTAAGAGACAAAATTCTAGGAATTATTTCATTGAGGATTTACTAGCATCTATGTCCTTGTCTCTGCAAGCTCATCCAGTCTCATGCCTTTTGAAATATAATCAGCATTTTAGAGTGAAGTGCTTGCACAAAAACAAGTACCAGTCAGACAGCCTGAAAAGATGTAGAAATAGACATAGTAGAAATATATGTAATTAATTTGGAAAAATACTTGAATGATAGTTTTACTCATAGCCCATGAAAATGTCATCTTTGGCTGTGTTGATGTTCCCAGTAGAAGGCATTAGAAATATGGGTCCAACTGTTCATTGGCCAGGGAGCTGAAAAGTCACTAAGAAAATGCATGAGATCTAAGTAATCTTATTTGAGTTGAGTGACAATGTTTCTACTCCCTAGGCAAAGTACTTCAGGAATTAGCAAATAATTTCCTCCCCTTGCTCCAGTCTAGAACATGCACTGTGGAAAAAAACAGGACCAGAAAACTTCCATGTGTTAAAAAGTATTCTCTGTTTCTTTTTGCCAGAGCCATGCAGTCTATCCATCAAGAAACAAACTTGGGTCTCTGACCTCCCACATCGACCTCTTCACTATGGCATAAGAAAACAATAACTGACCTTCAGTCATTTATTTGCAGACTAATAAATGCATGTGGAAACCATTCCATGCATACTTATTGATTTTGAGCATTTCACCTTGAACCATAATGCACAACATCTACATATGTTCCTGTCTGCATTGGTCATGCTAAATGACTAAAGTTAAAAGTTTTAGTAAATTAATTACACACAGGACCTTTGAGATCAAGTCCAACCACATTAAAAAAAAAAAACAAAAACAAAAAAACCCAAAAAAACCCCAAAAGCAAACAAAAAAACCACCCAAACAAACACAAAAACACACC